>JACXGK010005631.1:0-32189 GCA_016801125.1 Novumbra hubbsi
CCCTGTCGCTATCCCCGTGGCTATCACACCACAGCCCTGTCGCTATCCCCGTGGCTATCACACCACAGCCCTGTCGCTATCCCCGTGGCTATCACACCACAGCCCTGTCGCTATCCCCGTGGCTATCACACCACAGCCCTGTCGCTATCCCCGTGGCTATCACACCACAGCCCGGTCAAAAAAGAACTAACCAAGAGCAGTCGGATCCCCGCTTGTTCGATCAGACTAAGAGAGAGCAGGGGGGCTCCGGATCCAGCACCCCTAATTCCGGTAAATTTTTTCCAATTGAAACATGACTACTTGTTTTTATAATTAATTTCACTTAGTGCATCCCATGGCTCTGTCTGTAAAGTCATTATAATGGATTAATTGTTTTTTTTTAAAAGCATATTGAATAGTAGTGAAAGGGTGTTCTAGTCTTTTCAATGTCTAGAGTAGTGATGTGGAGTAGTCTAGAGTAGATATGCTATTATCTATTGTAGTCTTTGTTTGACTATGCTTCGCGACCTCTACTGGACACGTAATTTGAATAAAAGTTTGTTGCAAGAGAGAAATCTGTGACATTGTGAAGCTTAGCTATATGTTTGAATTTATCCAGGTTTGTGAGAGTTTGACTAATCTAATCAGATTTTTATTTCTAACCTGCAGATGTCACTGTCGAGTAAATGTTTCGAGTGTTCGCGAAGCCTCGACACAACTTGTTTGATTGTCTCGATGTTCTAGAAAAGGTTGTTTTGCCATCAATAGTCATTACTAAAACGAACTGAAACATATTCAGTACAGCTTAGTATGTGGGTGCCAGCCATGTGGGTATCTTTTTCATGGTTAGCACATGCTCAGTTATACGCAATAAGGTCGTTTCCTGTCGTTTTTAAAATAAAGCATTTACTTGCATTTCTCCAACACGGAAATGCCGTGCTTGCGTGTTTCGGACGTTCCTGTAAGTCCCTACACATCCACGTATTAGTGATTGAGTTTTGCTGACCCCTTGTGGCCAAAAACGACAAGGTACTGCATATTATACAAGTAATTTCAACTACTCTGGGTGGGTGCAAAGATCAATTAAACTAGGACAGTCGAGGTTGTTTATTGGTTAGTTTCTTGTGTGAGCTTCTAAAATATAAGGATTGGTTATCACATCAATGTTAGAATAATATAAAAAGTGCAAATAGGAATTCATATGTAAAAGTTTATTTCAAATACTGACAAAAATCCTTTCCACTAGTCCAACAGAACTGAAACACTATACGCATGTACTTTCTAATTCTTAATATCTTTTTTTGTTTTGTCAACACAATCAGCATATCCTACTGTAGCCCCACCTCAGCTACTGGGAGCAAGGGAGCTCCCAATATCCCTGCCGTTATCTTGGGACGGGATAAACTATTGTAGTTATGCAGTAAGAGAATTCATGAAAAACATTTGCACTGAACGCAAAACAAAACAACGTTCAGTTAAGGTAAGCAGCAAAATGTACCTTAGAACCCTTCATTTTAATTTGTTTACATTCGGTCACATGTCATTAGAATGGTTGACAGGAGACGTGGTGTTTAACCCTAACCCTGCCACATCACTCATAGCATTGACAGGAGACGTGGTGTTTAACCCAAACCCTGCCACATCACTCATAGCATTGCTTCGCTCCATAAAAAGTGGAAGTGCACATCAATGTAACAGAATAACCAATGTCCCGTTGTTTCATCAACCTTGATTTAAGTAAAACAACTTATGTTGGAAAAGCAAACTAATGATTTACGATTATGCCCCGTTCAAATAACAAGGAGGGTCCATTCCACTTAAACTCAAGTCATCCGGTTACAAACTTAGATTGCACTGATCCACATGGGAGTACGTCAATTCCTAGGTAGAATCTCACTTGATCACTCGAATGTCTGGGGAAACTAACAACTGAACCATAACTCAGAGTAAGAGTGGTTGTATTTCTGTGTTGGGGTATATAATTAAGATTTGTCAGACTGAATCAGCAGCAACTACACATTCATTTTATTCAAATTCCTTTGTCTCTGTAGTAAAAAACAAAAAGTATTAGTTATTCAGACAGGAGAAAGAAACCAGTAGATCCCACTTGATGTTATCAAACTGGGTTTTGGTTAAGGTCAAATGCATGGCAATAGAGAGAATTCATGGAACACACAAATCGTTGACTTGAATTGGGAAACTTGTTCAGTTTCTACTGCATTTTCTCATTTCCAATAACCAAAAACAGGATGGATAGCTTAAAAAAATAAAATCAATAAAAGAAGAAAATAATCCCCACTAAAAGTGGCTGACACAGATCAGGATCACATTCATACATGCCATCTTAGACTAGCACACTCAAATGTCAATTAACGTCTCTGCAATTTGACCAAAGATGACAAGGTGGTACTGATTGTGATATATATTTAAATTTACCATTTGGATAAAGTAGGTGGGCTAAAATTGCTCTAGGCCAGAATTGGACCCATGCTTGAAGCAGTGCATGTGCAATGGAGGCCAGCAGCTGATGACTGCTAGACCACCTAAGGCATGACAAACATGTGTTTTTACTTGTGTGACTGTGATTGCGTCATAATAATTATTGTACAGTGATAGAGGAGAACTAATTGTCAGTAATAACAGCCTACAACATAAATTTTATTCCCAGTTAAAAACGTTTAAATTATTTGTCTAACAACACTCACCGTCATCACTTAAGAAGCAGAATAATGCTAACAGTTGAGAATCGGTTCAAGTGAATACACACATCTGGCACCCCTCTCCTAATGTAATCTAATGTCTTTCCATTGCCATGAGAGCACATCCCTAAAGAACGTAGTGTGTCCCCAGAGGCCAGTCAGGGCCAGGTGATCAGATGGACCACTGTTTACCTCATGAGTAAGATCATAGATCTGTATATTTACAATGTCAACGAGCAAGGCTTTATGCTCTAGCAGGAGGCTGTACAGTATATGCAATCTGAAGGAAAGTCTTAGGAAAAATAACGTAACAACTGAATGAAAAGTAAAGTAGCTAATGTAATAGGATTTTAAAATGTTATTCCTGGAAACGATTCTCAACTGGAACTCCTATAAAAGACTGATACTATCAATAATAAGTCAAATCACAGCCAATACATTTTTTTTCATACTACTTCTGACTGAATGTAAACCCCTATAAATCATATGGGCTTCTTGTTACAATCTAATACCCACAGATTCTGAATGATTGTACATCATTAAAGAATGGCCTTTTTTCCTATCTTTAAAATACTACAGGGGTATTCAGTTTGCTTGACCATGGCTTTCGCCATGGGCAAGGTACAACACGTTGATTTTCAGGACATTGAGAAAAATGGAAAATAGGCATGGAAAGTGACAATAGATATTCTAGGGCTCCGTTTGCTTGTTTGTTTTCCTATCAGTCACCTTACCCCATTAGATTAGCATTTTGTTTGTCAAGGCTCAACAGGTCACCTGTTTGTACTCACATATACACCCAAATGTTGGCCATTCCAACAGGCATTGTTGTATAGGCACACCAGTTTTAAGAAATATAGCTGTAATTGCTTCATTGCATTAGACTGTGCACCTATCTTGTGTGAACCTATTTTCAACTTAGTGGCCCACATGCTCCATCAAAAAAGCAAAGGTCAGTTCAGGGCCCAGTACATGTTACAGTCATGCAGCATATTCAGAACAGGAAAAGCAACAGGGAGTTAGAGGTGAGTCACGTGAGCATGAAATGAACAGTTCCCTATCCTTTCTGTCAGGTGATTTGTGTTTGACAAAACACGACACACCAATGAGAGAAAGGAAATCCCAACTCAGCTAACACATTTCCCAACGCATTACCAATACCTTCCTTTAGATAATATCCCATAGTTTCCCTTCCCTCACAAATTTGGTGTGCAAGCAAAACACAGAAATACCCCAGCCGCCACCCCCCGCTCCGCTCCGATGAGAACACAACAAAAAATGTGGCGCGGTCATGTATCCTAAACTCCCTAATCATACACACAGCGCATTTTGGTGTCCCTCAGGTTGCAAGACATACTGTACATAATACAAAGTGCATTAAACTTAGCTTCCCAATGCACATCTATGTATCTCTGAACACCAAACCAAGAAACAAGGGTGGCAGTAGAGCAGAGAGCGCAGAAGGCAGAGCGGTGTGGAGAGAAGGTAAAAAACAAAAAGCATGTCCCAGCCAAACTACCCCACCCCAACCTACCCACACAAGCAATATGGACTGACTTTCACAGCTCTCCCCGATATGGTAATGCTAAGAGAAGCCTGAAGATGATGAGGGAGGACAGGTGAGAAACGTTAGCTGGGGGCCCACTGTTGGTAAAGGCTAGGCTAGCCCGCTAGTTTGCTAGTAACCAAGGAGGACTTCCTCTGGGGCAGGTCTTGTGGTGTGGGGATATGGTCCCCCGTGACAAGGTTCTTGTCGGGCCCAGCAACAGGAAGCTGTTTATTCTTCATCTTTGCCTTGGCCATGTTGTAGTCGCCTGAGTCAAAGTACTTTTGCTGGATTAGGGCAAAAGAGAAGGAATTCAGTTCAAGTTGTTTGGAATAGTTTTGCACTGTTGATCCCTTGACGTGAAATCACACCCTGAGGGTGCCTTGGTGGAATTGGGCTATGCAGCATACACAACCTTTGCATATTTCACAGCAGCATACACAACCTTTGCATATATAACCACCACCCTGATTTTGACCTTTTTTAGGTCGGTTTGTTTTAACGTTAGATAAAAGAATGTATGTATACACACATTTACACGATTATGTGTATGTATACATACAATAAAATGTCCATATAATTGGACACTAATGACATTTGGTAATTTCCTACTCAACCCAGTTAGAAAAATTGATATGTCCCGTGGGCAGTTTGAGGAAAGTTAAGGGACAACATGTCATTAGCCTTCTGCAATTGCCGGTTGTCAACAAGTACTTGTTTAGCAAGGACTGGTGGGTCGTGGTAGTGCAGATTCATCAATAGCAATGCAATAGACACATTCTTCTATGTGCCCAAAACACATTTAAATAAACAGCGCCGATCTGCTGGATGCCGTCCATCAGATATCACACAGTAAAAGAGTAAAGAAAATGTATTTTTTCTGCTGATTTATAAATGTTATCTGATTAAATCTATCTCGGTTAGATTTTTTTTTACATTTTTTCTTGCAATTCAATGTATAATCATGCATCTACTCATGAATTCCATATTATGTTGTGGCCAATAAAGGCTTATCGTTGATGCACAGCAGCAGTAGGACAGAATCACAGTGAATTAATGTCATTTGAAAAGCAGGAACAAAAACTCAGGTATATATTGAAATTTAAAAGGGTGCTAAGATACTACTTTGGAGTCGTAAAGAGGTGACTTTGCTTGCAATTGAGAGAAGCTTATTATGGTTTTGTTGACAACCAGCAATTGTGCTAAACTAATGATATGCTACCCCCCAAAATATTTTTAACCTTCTTCAAATTGCATGGAGACTTCAACAATGGATTTCCTCAGCTTTTCTAACAAATTTCTTTAAAGTATCCCTTTAATGCATTATGACAAATGTATATAAAGCCATTACCTGGTCTTTTCTGAACCCTGACAGCGAGTTGAACATTCAACACAGGAGCCCCATATTTGTGGTAATTTCCCAGCAATGCTAACACTATGTAACACATAGCGTAGTGTTATTTCATAGCTGCTTATGCCTAAAAAGTAGAGAATGGCTGTTATTCCCCACACACTTTGTTTTTGTGACCATGACAGTGACATTATGAAACGTACCTATTTCCAATAAAAACAAAATGGGTAAATTAGTGTCTGTTCAAAGATGACCTCACCTGGCCCAGGCAAGCAGACTCAGCAGTAGAAATGGCCCAAAAACGCCTCAAGAAGTTGGGCATGTCTGCAAGAACTCTTAACAAACTGCTACAGGTGCACCACTGAGAGCCTCCCCTCAGGCCATAAGACTTCTCAACCAGGATCCCTGATCTATGATCATATAATTACATTAATATGTCAATGCTCAAATGATGTTCTATGACATTCATTGCATGTATAGCTTGTTTAAACGTACCATTCATAAGCACAAAGCACTATTACACTTACAATATTTAAATACTTCTTTAATATTGTCATTATCCCATTTCCACACTCTTTGAAATTGCTGCTAGTGTATATTGTTAATATATATTCAGTTAGTTTACATTTTTATTCTATAGATTTTCTTTAATTTTGTTTTCTTGTACTGATGTTCATTGCTCAGAACGACAAGATCTCCTTTATCTGTAGTCCGACAAAGATACTTACTTTGACCTTTGCCTCAAACTGTTTAGGGAAGAAATTTTGAAGGTAAGGCTACCAACTCCGTATTTAGAGCCCTGGCAAATGGTTTCATGAGGCCCAATGTGATGTGCAGTGGTGGCATCAGCACCTTCAGGGGTCCACCAGTGTCACTTTACCTTGTTCCTCCCAACAGAGACCTTGGTACTCCTCTGGTGGTGCACCTTGGTGTCCCAATGATAGCAGGGATCCCTGGTTAAATCACCTTGGTGTCCCAATGATAGCAGGGATCCCTGGTTAAATCACCTTAGTGACCCAATGATAGCAGGGATCCCTGGTTAAATCACCTTGGTGTCCCAATGATAGCAGGGATCCCTGGTTAAATCACCTTGGTGTCCCAATGATAGCAGGGATCCCTGGTTAAATCACCTTGGTGTCCCAATGATAGCAAGGATCCCTGGTTAAATCACCTTGGTGTCCCAATGATAGCAGGGATCCCTGGTTAAATCACCTTGGTGTCCCAATGATAGCAGGGATCCCTGGTTAAATCACCTTGGTGTCCCAATGATAGCAGGGATCCCTGGTTAAATCACCTTGGTGTCCCAATGATAGCAGGGATCCCTGGTTAAATCACCTTGGTGTCCCAATGATAGCAGGGATCCCTGGTTAAATCACCTTGGTGACCCATCAGGGATGCCACCATTCTGTCTCCTATGACTTCCCTGCTGTACTCATCAAACTTCAAGGAATCCAGCAAGTTATTTATCCACGTAGGCAGCTGGAACTAAACTGAACTGATGGGCCCCTGTATTTTTACTACCATTTATATTACTGGGCAGTTCTAGAAGTTGCTCCAAGTTTACTCCACACTGAGTCCATCTGGAATGTTTTGAAAAATAGGTACATTTCAAAATATTACTGTCCTGGTCATAAAAGCATAGTTCTTGGTGAAAGAAAGCTCTTTTCAAAACTTTTAAGGCCAACGCAATTAGGAAATAACACTTACTACCCAGAAACCCCCCAAAAAGATTACATTGTGTTATCAGCCATTTACCATAAACATTGTGGAAAAAGATGTATATAACTTTTAATTTATAATCTCATGTCTGCAAGATGACAATGTGACGTTATCAGTGTTACAAAGAGGTTAGCTTAGATAGCCGCATACAAGCAACATACATGTCAAGAATGTTTACTTCCAACTGTCAATAAAGTAGGGCTTTCATGTCTGTCACAGAGGTAAAAATAAATGGACTCATTCAATTCCTTCGTATCATGTAGAATTTGCTTACACCATCCTAACACTCAACTTGACATGCAGAATCTAGGCATTTACACTATATGGACAAAAGTATTAGGACACCTACATGTTACATTCACAGGTGACATCCCATTCTAACTTCATAGGCATTAATATCGAGTTGGTCCCTCCATTCTTCCGGGAGTGGTTTCTACAAGATTTTGGAATGTGTCTGTCGGAATCTTTGACCATTCTTTCAGACGGACATTGGTGGGTCAGACACTGATGTTGGACACGAGGGCCTGGCCTGCAATCGCTGATCTAATTCCTCCCAAAGGTGTTCAATGTGGTTGAGATCGGGGTTCTGTGCGGGCCAGTCGAAGTCTTCCACACCAAACTCATCCAACCATGCCTTTATGGACCTTGCTTTGAGCACAGAGGCACTGTCATGCTGGAACAGAAAAGGGCCTTCCCCAAACTGTTTCTACAAAGTTGAAAACATAGAATATTCCAAAATGTCTCGGTAAGCTGAGGCATTAACATTTTCCTTCAGTGGAACTAAGGGGCCTAGGCCAACCCCAGAAAAACCCATAGCATTGTCTCTCCTTCACCAAACTTTACAGTTGAAAAAATGCAGTCAGGCAGGAAACGTTCTCCTGACATTCGCCAAACCCAGACTCGTCCATCCGACAGCCAGATAGAGAAGTGTGATTCATCACTCCACCGAATATGTTTACCACGCTCCAGAGTCCAGTGGCCCCGTGCTTTACACCACTCCATCTACGCTGGGCATTGTGCTTGGTGATGTAAGGCTTGCTTCCAGCTCATCGACCATGGAATCCCATGACAACAAGCTCCCGGTGCACAGTTTTAGTGCTGATGTTAATGCCAGAGGAGGTTTGGAACTGCAGTTATCAGTCATCAGAGCGCTGGGGACTTCTACACACTATGCACCTCAGCACTCGGTGACCCCGCTCTGTAACTGTATTTGGTTGGCCACTTCATGGCTGAGTTGCTGTGGTTCATAATCACTTCCACTAAGCAATAATACCACTTACAGATGATCGTGGAATATCTAAGAGGATAGAAATGTAATGAACTGAATTGTAGCAGCAATGGAATCCTATTACAGCACCACGCTCAGATTCAGTGAGCTCTTTAGAACCACCCATTCTTCCACAAATGTTTCTAAAGGCAGACTGTGTATAAACTTGATTTTATACACCGGTGGCAATGGGACTGAACGAAACAACTGAATTCCACGATTAAGAAATTGTGGCCCAATACTTTTGTCCATATAGTGTACTTTCTGCAGCTTTCCAAAGCTCACCCCTTTCTGTAGCCTCTTCATAAGGAAGTCCGAGCCTCCAGGCTTCTGGCCCAGGGTGGGATACTTGGCCTTCAACTTGGCCTCTTCACTCTTCACAGGGTTGGCGTGCTTTTCCTGAGAATCCTGTTCACACAAAGAAAACATGTGAATATGCCAATATCATCCTGACATGGGTGCTACTCGTTCCATTCAAGTAATTTCCCTAGAGTAAAAACCCTTTAAACCAACCAAGTAGCCCATGAATCAAAGATGGGACCATGTCTAAAGTTTAAACCTTCAAGTCTCAAAAAAAGTATTTTAGTTCAGGTCAAATCTAAATAGCTCAGCATTTTTGCTTCATTTTTTGCTTTTCCATGTTTCATATTTTCACTCTCAAAACCTTACTTTCTCAAAGCAAAGCAACATAATATATTTAAGTGCATAGAAATATCTGATATAAACCATATTTCAAGACATCGTTTTAGGTCAGTGTAAAATCTTACACCTTAAAACCCCCAATGTAGACTCCAGCTTTATACAAGATAATTTTATTTATGTAAATATGCCTCGTTTTGGCACTTAAAAATGTTGTTTGGTAATGCGGACATTAAGAAAATTAAAATATTCTGGCACACAGGAAATGTCATTATAAACTTGTGGTCAAAGAACCTCGTCAGGCATTAAGAGCTGGTGAACAACAAGATCAGCATAGCCAAACAATCATGACATCAGAATGGCAACATTTTGCATTAGTAAAAACAATCAAGGTCATCACAAAGGCATTACACAGTCAGCAATTCATGAAGGACATTAAGAAACAACATTTTCCTCCGAAACAGACCGCATTCAAAATAGGGTCATGTGTTCCAAAAAAACATTGCACACCGCTAAACGCCAAGCATGCACCGTGGTAACAAGGCAGGATAGATAGCGATATGGCAGATCAGGCAACGTATTCCCAATCTTCAATCATCCAGTTCTGGTGATTGTGACCACTGTATTCTCGGCATACTGTGGTTAGCTGACAGGAGTGGAACTGGAATCGTCTTCTGTTGCTGCAGCCCATCCAATTCAAGGTTCAACGTTTGGTGCTCACAGGAATGACTTTCTGCACACCGCTGCAGTTCAGGGTGTTTGAGTACATGTTACCTTTCTGTGTGCTTGAGCAAGTCTGGCCATGTTCCTCTGACCCCTCTCAGATCGTGTTTTCGCTCACAGAACTCCCACTCAGGCATGCTCACAATTATCTGTAGACTCTAGAGTATTGCGTTAGCGAGGAGGTAGAGTTGATAAAGTGGACCTAGAGTGTATTCACATACTCAGCCCTACTTGGCTGATAGGACAATCACCTGCCTACTCCTTTAGTCAGATGAACAGTCATCAGTGTTATACAGACTTTAGCAGAGTATAAGACCTACCTCACCCAGGGATTCAGGAACTGGAAAGCAGTTCTCTAATGCACAAATGCATATTATATAAATACAACAAAAGAAATGCATTATTTAATGCCATTCTTGTTCAAAATAAACAACACATTTCTCTCTGAGCAGTGTTCTATGTCTCAGAATACCAAAACAATGCATATTTAAGAAGATGTCATTTGGAAATGTTAATCAAATTGAGAAAAAACTGTCCGCGGCCGGGGGAACCTTGGCAGGGGGACCGCGGCCGGGGGAACCTTGGCAGGGGGGCCGCGGCCGGGGGAACCTTGGCAGGGGGGCCGCGGCCGGGGGAACCTAGGCAGGGGGACCGCGGCCGGGGGAATCTTGGCAGGGGGACCGCGGCCGGGGGAACCTTGGCGGGGGACCGCGGCCGGGGGAACCTTGGCAGGGGGACCGTGGCCGGGGGCCTGTCCCCCCCCTAGCGTGCTTTGGCGGGACACCTTTTACAATCATCAAGAACATTGTACCGGGATCCAGTCATACCAGTGGACATAACATTTAACCATTTGTTTAGGCTACAACAATCAAAACAAACTTGCATTGGGGCAGAATAAATGCAACCCAGTCCATGTATATGTAGACATTTTGACATCACAGAAAAGGGATAAACCATTTGGTCTGATTACAATACAACAACAACTTTTCAAATGCATCTACATCAAGCAAGTGGACCAACACCATGAAAAGGACTTCAGGCCGTGGAGGCATCTTCATTGTATTAGTCACACTCAACATTATAGCTCAGGCCCTCCAGCTGCATGTGACAAACAACTCACTCAAGACAGATCATGATTGGGTAATAAATACATGTGACTACAAAGCAGCTTTGTGTCCATTATTTTACTTGATCCCACACACACATACACATTTTTCTCCAGGTGATGCCGACATACCTGCCTAATTTGCCAAGACTTGCCTAATTTGACATGTAATTAGCACCATGCAAATATAGTTTTCCATTCATAAAGCTTAAGTTTAAGTCACCGCCTGTTAATGCCTTGTGTACAGAGTTCACATAACATCTTTATGCTCATCTTTTTAGAAGGAGTAAGCTTTATTGAGACTCCAGCACAAGACAAACTGGTTTAACCTTCTCTGCCAGTGTTGTAGGCAGAGTCCAAGGACAGACATCAGTATAAAGTAGGTTAAGGGGTCCAGTCCAGATGGACTTCAGCAAAACATGTATTCTCTATAATTAAATTGAATTTCAAACATAACTGAAAAAATTCTGCAACCTCTACATAGCTGCCGTTCAATGCAGAGCACAGTGACTATAATCTGCAGGGGCAGATTGAAAATGTTTTAGGGTGGAAAAGCTTGCCCATTGACCAATAGGGCACTATCTATTCTCACGTGTGCTTTTTCTCCTTAACTTAAAATAAAATGCCATCCTAATAAATGTATACTGATATAACCAGTGGGTTTGTCAACAGACCAACCTGAAATCCCACCACTGACCTTCATCATCATCAAGGCCCATTTTAACTTGCAAAACGTTCTTGGCTGTTGCAGATATCACTTGAACAGTACGTAGGGGAATCCAAATGATACATTTTAAGAGGAAGGCTTGATCTACACATCACATTTCGAGCTGAACGTTCCCTAACATAAAAAGTAATCAAATTAGTTTTGCGTGCCAGTACAGACGCCTATTTATCAGTGTTTTTCATTAGCTTCGCATAATATTATTGCAGCGAAATGAAAACTAGTTTAGATAAACACCCTCTAAACAACTCGTTCAAGTGATTAAGGTCCCTGGTTTCCATTGTAACAATATGTTACAGTTCGCCTAAAAGTCGCGACGGTTCTCCTAAAAAGGCTTAACTACCACTGCAGTGACATGATTGCCCAATAAGGCCAAGGCAAAACGTCTCCGAGCATCTCATAACCTGTGGACTCGCATGACAATGACAGACGTGAAAACTTAATAAATACAGTAACTACCAAGCATTAGGTAATATTATTTATTGTCGTGGCAACAACACATATGTTTTACTCAAGAGCGTTCCAACGAATTTATGTTCATCGCGATTACGCGAGACAGGTTGTAAGTCATAATAAAGCTATACGGCTAGCTAGCTAGCTTGCTAGCAATGTAAACATCACTTAGGTACAGCAGTACTAGCTTGTTAGCTTGCCTGCTAAAAAGTGTCAAGATATTAACCCACCTGTTTTTCGTCCTCAAATTCCATCTGAGTATCTGACAGATTTTCCGACATCACGCAGGTACAATGAAACACCGAAGTGATTGAAAACGCAGGTTAAAACGTATGCAGGTCTGCTCCTCTATCTACCTGTGATCAAAAAAATCCAATCCGCCTATGAACAACACGATTGCTACTCGACAAAAATGGCGAGGTAAATTGTGACACCAACATGTGGGATTGCCATTTGTGATAGACATATACACTAACCAATGGGTACCAAGGGTAGCCAATAAAATATTATAATTGGTAGAGTTGTGAATTGACAGTTCTGTGTCCATAGGTTACTTCGGGGCCACATAGAGTTGGGAGAATTGGGTTGTAATCTGACCATCAATACTTTGTGCTGCAACAACTACACACGTGCGTTTATTTCGCAGAACGATTTGTTCAGGATGATTGAACAAATTGTTTCCTAAAAATAAATTACCAAAAAGGGTTTCGAACTGGAATATTGATAAATGTATACATACATAGTAATCCATTTTCATTGTCGTTCAAAACCATTTACAGACATGAGTCGTGTATTGTATATCATGCAGTCACAAAGCAGAGTGGCGCAGCGGAAGCGTGCTGGGCCCATAACCCAGAGGTCGATGGATCGAAACCATCCTCTGCTATGTGTGCTTTTAGCTACTCAGATTGATGTCCTAACCATTTTGAGGTTTCAGTAATTCCTGTTATTGATCACGTTTCATTATTTGAACGAAAGCATAAAGCCGGGTGGCGCAGCACTGTGCACAATAACTTGTGAAACCATAAACTCGCTTCGGTGGCACGCAGTAGCATACGGTTTTATCCCACTGTCTCTCTCGGATACGTTCCTTCCTCGGGGCGCTCAATACTGCCGCCTACTGGATACATATTTCGTTGTTTTATCAACAGAATACTTCCACAGTAACGTCTTGATAGAAGCCATTTATTAGCCCACAGACTAGAGAAAAAGGCCCATCAGAAGCGTCTGTACTGTTTCAGACAGTAAATGTATCCATTGAATGTTCCAGTGTGGTGTTTTCATGTGTCTGTGGTTTTTTAACATATATTACGTTTGGAGAGATGCCATTGTACATAATGAGCAGTCAACTGATTACTGGGTCATCCTACATGAATAGTGTTTTCTTACCCTACCAAACAGGTACTACCGGCATGCTACAAACATTGGAGAGGCCATTTGTAGAAATCAAATATGACATGGTGGAATAAACTAAGTCCGTAGTCTCTTTTACAGCCTAGCCATGGATTACAACACAAAACACATACAAGAATGGAATTATGAAACACGCATTGTGAAAAACAATCACAACTAACATACACATTTCAAATGTCTTCTTGTCAACAAAATGTCAAGCAAAACCTTTTCTAAGGTAAGAAAGATTTTTCTGCAGTACAGCCTTATATTCAAACATCATCAACCAACTGTGATGATTCAGAGATGGCAGGAACAGTTGAATAGAGACACAACGGGCAGGCGTTGCTCTTGTAGGTGAGTGATGAGTGGGAGTACTTGTAAGCTACTTTGGCCTGTGCTTTGGACAAACAGACAGCAGGTGTAGTACACCTGCACTAAATACCTGCCATTTACAGTCACAATCAATGGGACAGGTACAACATAGAGATCTTAAAATCTTCACTAAGGCTACAAACATTTTATTAAACAGATTTACCTGCCCAACAAATACCTAAAAACAGTCATATACACAAAGATTCCATCCTATTAGCTTTTATGAATACGTACAGTAGAAGGCTCTAATGGTTTCCTTGTGCGCGATGAACAGCAACTATACATGTATTTGTTCTACAAACCCTTTTCCCCAAAAATTGGGACAATGTTTAAAATGCAAATATATTTAATTGAAAATAGCACAAAGCACAAAGACAACATATAAAATGTTGAAAATGAGAAATGTTATTGTCAAAAACATGTTTAAAAAACTGTTGTAACAGGGGAATGTTTCCCACTGTGTTGCATCACCTCTTGTTTTAAAAAAACTGGCTTTTGAACTGTGCGCTGATAAGAACACCCTCCTTTTTTAGTACAAAGGACACAGTGTCCATGATTCACAAAAATTATTTCACATTCTTTGGAAACCGGGTTGTATTATTTCCTAAAGGTGCCCACTTTATGCTCGTAAGGAAGACGTAGCCAACCAAAACACATAGCTAAACTACACGCAAAGTGAGAGCACTTACTTTGCTTTGTTGCTTATGAAAATAATGTATGGCAAGAACAAACTTCTAAACTTTTATAACAATGCAACTACCGAGACCTCACAATCTTGTCTGAAACTGTAATTACAACTGATAAGATGCCCTGAATCTCCAGGAACGAGGCAAACCCAATTAACATTAGTGTTATTTGAGCACCATCGTTTTTAGGTGAAATGCCCTGATACTGGATAAAGTCATCACGTCATTGTCATTATGTCAATAACTTGTAATGCCTAATGACCAGTGAAAAATATTAACACGGTCATACACTGAGCTAGGTTAATAAACTTGGAGCAGCTAGGCGGATGCTCCTCCTTTCTCAACTATCTTGAAATGACAGTTTCAGACAAGATTGTGAGGTCTCGGTAGCTGCATCCTAGCAGTGAAAATCTTTGGTGACCATCAAGGTGTCTTATGGTCGATCTGCGTTTATTTGGTGAGATATTTGTATTTTCGTCATTGTGCTTCTGAAATGTTATTAATTTGCAAAAACAACATACAACGTTTTGTATGTTATCTTCAACTCATATTGTTACGTTCTATTACAGGGGTCTCAAACCGGTTCCACGGAGGGCCGAGTGTCTGCAGGTTTTCACTCTCACCTTGTACTTGATTGATTAATTAATTATGTCACTGATTGGTGAGGTCTACCCTCATCTGGTTATTTAGGTCTGAACCTGGAACCAATTTACAGGAAAAAACTAAAACCTGCAGGCACTCGGCCCTCCGTGGAACCGGTTTGAGACCCCTGTTCTATTAAACGATCCCCATCCCTTGTTATTGCTTTGTGTTTTACTGCGTTGTAGTGTACGTGAGTTCGAAAACAATGCTAGATCTGCCAGGCGTGCGCTGCGTCTAAGCAGAGTTACACTCATTTAATTAATTTCTAATTAAATGCAAAGCCTCTTTCCCGGTGCACTGCCTGCCTTCTGAGTGGCTACTAGAGCTGAAACGTTATTTGGCGCCAACTAGCTAGTACATCTTCAGAAAAGACAAAAAGTGCGTGGCTCTGGCGAAAGTTGATCCTGTTCGAGACTGTTCTTGCTAAGTTCTGTATTTGGTTATCATGTGGCATTTGACTGCTGTCTTTCATAGATATTTAGTTAGTAGCTTGCTTGGTATGTTAATGGTGATGTTTCCTTTCATTAACAATTTGTTGCTGAAATACTGCGTGCCAGATGTGTAGGCCTTAGTAACTGCTACTAGAGTCAGTACTAGCCAGTCTAATTTAAGGAATGTAACTAACTAGCTAGCTACCGTTGCTGCACAGTCCTTGACACATATTCTACTCGCGGTAGCTGTTTACATATAAGAGCATATTTTGGTTGACTAATATGACTTGACTTCTGTTATGATTGCTTTTTATAGGTTGGACAACTGGTTCTCAACTATTTTAGGACCACTGCCATGGCTTTTGAACAACGTGTGCGGGTTGGTCAGGTAAAACATAACCTTACCGTTATTGCTTTGTTTCTGTATTTACAGAAAAACTGATGCTAACCGCTCTTCTAGCCAACTTGTGACACACGTTCCATCAATAACTACAATTACGCTGCGGTTTATTCAGGCGTTTAGAAATTGGCATTATATGAGGACATCATGTCTTTGTAATATTTTACAGGGCACTCAGTTACTGCCAAATGTCATTTCAACCGAGCAGCAGTCCGTGATTGTTGTGAAGAAACTCCTGGCCATTGCAGTCTCTAGCATTACTTACCTTAGGGGTCTTTTTCCAGAAAAAGCTTATGGGAGCAAGTATGTTGAAGGTAAAACCAATGTCACCAGTTTTCCTTGCCTTTGCCTTTTATGTAAAGTAGGAAGTCATAAAGTTGCACATTCTTTCTCCCTGTGCCACAGAGCAGAAAGTTATGATCCTCAGGGAGGAGCGCACCTGCCCAGGTGCCAGACAGATTGTACAATGGAAAGTATACTTGTAGTGGAGAGTCGACTCAAATAACGAATTATTTGACTCCTTCTCCATCGACTTCCAGTGTCAACTTTCATTTGCTTCTAAAATTTTATTCTGGGTTGCACAGCAAAATATTTTGGTGCTACTGTAGAGTTATGATAGTTTTCCTTAGTTTTTTTAATACTTGCTGCTAAACCTGGTTTGATAATTCATAATTTATTTTCTGACTAATTAAGACAATTCTACACCTCTCAGGATGCAGGGATGCTTCGATGCTCTTCAGAGAAAATATGTGAGACACTTTTTTAGTTTGGATGGAATGATATATTTGGCAATTTGTACACAAGCTTTATTTGTTTTATTTTGCATTACCATTGTAATATTCATTTTCTGCATGTACTTCAAGTTATTATTTTTTACATTCAATATTTAAATGACTTCTTTTCCCACAGTTGCGGACAGTTGTTCTGTCTGTGAGTATATTGTTTTGAAATGGATATTTCCATACATAGAATATGTCGATTTTCAGGTGCTAAATTCTGCCTTCTTCTGCCACTTTATAGATATACACAGATTCTGAGAATCCAAAGGTAATTGACAACTATTTAACCCCGTATTATTTTTGCTTAGTACTACTTTCATTATTTCATTAAGATTCAAATGTAACTTCATGAATGAATCCCTTTCTCATTGTTTTATCATTTGTTTTTATAATTTGCAGAATGTTACTGAATGCTACCAGTTCAAAATCCAATACACTGAAAAGGGACCCAAAATTGACTTTGAAAGGTATAGTTTTGTAAAAAGCATAATGATAACACGGGAGACATGAAGTGAGAAACATTTAAAAAGTGTTAATGTTTGTTTACTTTTATATTATTATTATTTTTTTATTTTAGCGCGAATAGCCAGAATGTGGCAAAGTTGGCTTGCCCCAACACAAGAAAGGCCAGCATCTTACTGGTGCGTAAACTCTACACATTGATGCAGAACCTGGGTCCTCTGCCAGACAACGTCTGTCTCAATATGAAACTCTCCTACTACGATGATGGTAAAAACCCACAATGACGAAGAGTTTACTATAAGAATGATGAGATGCAGGATTATATGATCAAATAAATACAAAATATAATTTACTTATACCAGTTGCTTATTTATAAATATATCTTAGGCTTGAAAAGACAATGTTAGGTTACTCATAAGGAGCACTACTACGAAGTCCACACTTGCTTGTTTAAGTTGAATTGGGAGTTCAGAAAGAAATGCACTGGAATACCTTGAAAATATGTTAGTTTTCCGCCATGTCAATTGACAGGTGTTGCGTTAGTCTTTTCCTCTTGCGGTAAAACAATATGGTTGAATTAATCATGAATTATTATATGAAGCCTTTCAGTGCAACATGTCACTTTCTTATTTTGAGAATGTTTCACAATAGCCTTCAACATCTCAAATGGCAGTGGTGAGATTATCGTTAATACTAGCCTGCATAGACACATTTGTCATTGTCCTGAAAGCATCTCCAGCTCTACTTATAGACCAGTTCCCAAACTGCAGCACAAACAGCACCAGCTGGATTCTTGCAATAAATTACAACCTGTAAATTCATAATTATTGGTTTAAATCATAACATTGTGGTGTTTAAGACAATTTTCTGCTTTGAATAATTCTAAACATTTTTGAAACATTAAGTGGTGTCTTTTTTGGTGGATGCGCATCAATGATGGCAAATTTGCCCTGTTCTATATCTGTGAGCTTAATTCAACCTAAGAAAAGTTCTGGCAAATTTGGTGCTGGTGAAAGTTCATTTGGGAGCGCACATTTGTTTTTGTTTTTTTACAAATTGAAAAAGGTACTATTCTGAAATTGGAATAGCACTGATGTTTGTGGATCTTAATTGTCAAATCACATTTTTTATTTTAACTTGAAAGGATGCCATTGAGAAGCCCAATAAGAAATAATAGTCTTAAATTTTAGCTTTTGACCTTTTTTGCATAGTTTTTTTGCAATACATTTTTTCTGTCATACAAAAATACATCACATTCCAATCAACTATTTTTAATGGCACCAGCATTTGCCACTGTTGGAGCAAACCCGTGTGTCTATTTACAAGCACCACTACCACGATACTTAGTCAAGTCTTGTTTTTCTTGAAACTGTTGCTGTTGTCCTGCCGAGGCCTGACCTGTGTTGCCGGTTACCTAGTGCCTTTTGTATGTTTTTGGTGTATACTTAAACTTCAAGCACTTACATCCTAAATCCCTGTGACAATCGTCCTGAATCTTTACACTGTTTTTTTACCATTGCTGCGCTAATGCTTGGTTATAAATTGTGTTTAACAACATTTTGTGAAAAATGTTTTAATACATTTTCAATAAAAACTGTTTTTAAGTGCTTTTTTAATTGAACATAAACATTTTATTAAACCGGCTAAGTGGATGTGAAAACATACATTTACATTTTTTTTTTATATTAATAAATTTTTCAAATTACATACCAATCTAAATATCTATGAGACTTATAGAAGTAAAATGAAGCAGTCATTTTCATAGGGTACAAACAAAGTATGTTTTTAAAAAAGCGTTAAATACCGTGTGATGCATACTTGCTTGATTGTGTATATGTAGTTACTCCACAGGACTATCAGCCCCCAGGCTTTAAAGAGGGGGACAATGATAGCATGCAGTTTGAGAAAGAACCCGTCTACCTTACCATGGGTGAGGTGGTCACTCCTTTCCACACCTTGAAGGTGGATGTGACTACAGAGAGAGAGAGGCTGGAGCAGGTGTGATGGGGAAAGAAAAATATCTGGAAGTGAGTGAGATCGAGTGGGTGACGCTTATTGACAGCTGTCCCCTTCTCGGTAGGTTGAAGACGAGCGGCCTGTGTGTGTGAGGGACAAGTGGGAGATGAAGATGGAGGAGGGCGTAGTGACCAAGGTTATCAGTCAGCAGGTAAAACCTGGGGCTTCAGTAAACATGGACTTTATTGGACTGGACATGATGCTATTTTAACCCAGCGGTCTGTTTCTTTGGGTTGTGCGAATGTGGTAATGATACTTTGCTGTCAATATCCATGAATTGTGATGTATTTTTTTTTTTATGTTCTGACTTTTAGATTTGCATGATAAAAGACATGGAAAATCCAAACAAAAACCTTTCCTTGGAGAATTCACGTAAGACCTCATCTTTGTGTAAAACAATTTCCCCTGAGGGCAAATGTATTAAAATCTATGTTTTGTTCATTTGTTGTTATAATGTTTTATGACGCTTAAAGAGGTCCGGGTGAACTGCCAGGAGAAGATGAAGGAGATTGAGGAGATCACAGATACTTCTCAGGTATTATTAAGGCTTACTTTTATTTCTACATAATCACTACTAAGGTGCACAGACATGACTGTAGGCAAACCCAAAAAATAAATTAATGTAATGTACGAGTAATTGCTTTTTAAAAACTTGTATTCGTCTTCAAATTATTGGCCCCCTTGATAGATGAGCCAATACAAATGGACAAATAAAGATGCTTAATTAATTAAGTTTGTTTGTTTGCATTTTGCCTCTACATATAAAGACATTTTAAAGAATTTGCCGAGCTGAGCTTAACAGTTCTTTACATAAGTAAGTCCATCCAAGGGAAGATTGTTTGGACACATCACGTCAACACATCACTCACAGGAAACAATATCTATATGCACTCTCGCAAACAACTTTTAGAACGCATAGTTTTTCCAGTTTTTATCTTAATTAACTTTCAAATTCTAGCATATATAGAACAAACAGTTGGGAAGACAAACATTCTGTTTAAAGAGTGTTTGAGATATAACAGTCAAACACTCTTTATACACATTCAGTCTACAATGGACATCTACATTGGGGCAGAAAAGTATTTAGTCAGCCACCAATTGTGCAAGTTCTCCCACTGAAAAAGATGAGAGGCTTGTAGAGGAGTGATGTTTTGGGGCTGTTGCTGGGCAACACGGAATTCAACTCCCTCCAAAGATTTTCTATGGGGTTGAGATCTGGAGACTGACTAGGCCACTCCAGGACCCTGAAATGCTTCTTACGAAGCCACTCCTTCGTTGCCCGGACGGTGTGTTTGGGATCATTGTCATGCTGAAAGACCCAGCCACGTTTCATCTTCAATGCCCTAACTGATGGAAGGAGATTTTCACTCAAAATCTTACGATACATGGCCTTGAAGGGAGTGTTTCTGGGGTGTTTACATAGTTCATGGTTTTCAGTGTGAGGTGGTTTTCAACTGCTTGCAGAATACAAGTTAGCAAGTGCCAAATGAAGAAATGTACCCACAGAAAGACCACAGAAGTGTGGTTGTCATTAGACACTTTGGAAATTGAGAAATATACCACTTGTTACTAGAACAGCATTTATTCTTTTGACAATGCTACACAGAGTACTTGTTTGTTTTTGGGTGTTAGGGTGTAATTGGAACGGGTGGTAATTTGGCTGGTGACATTTTTTTAGCAGCTGGTATATTTTCTTTCATCCTGTAAAGGTTTCTGGTGAACTAAAATGTTTGTTTGGGGCCCTGTCTCTTATGTGTTACCAGCCATTTGAGGTTGTTCAACTGTTGTTCAAATGGTTTTCTTTTCTTGGCCTGGAATTCTAATTGGAAATTGTTGGTGAGTTAAACAAGAAAAAGCAGGATGGAGACATAGCCCGGACAAAATGTTCTTATGGTTAGCTTAATCATTCCTAGTTTATCAGGATAGGCACTACAGCAGCCAGTGTTAGTGGAGATACAGTTGATGTACAAGTGAGAGAATAACTTACTATGTCAACCACAAGAGGGCACTGTGGAGTTATGCCATAAGAAGCCAGTGACGGGGGAGTGTATTGAAGGTTGAAAAAAGGGTTATGGGATGGCCTTGGCTAATATTGATTAAGTGCTATAACCGGGATGTAGATTCCATGTGTGTAGAAAATAGGAGCAATCTATGTTTTCAGCACCATGTCAGTGACTGGGTTTTATCTGCATGTTTTAAAGAAGGCCTCATTTTGAATTTGTCCACCGATGTGGTCTAAAGTAACACACCTGGCTTCAAGGACAATGTTTCCCTGAAGTGACAACAGTTCAAGACCATATCTACCCTTCATCCACATGACCCATCTTTATCTGTCCCTCTGTTTCTCACTCAATAAAAGGCTGGGAAAATCTTATATTTGTATGGTGGGCTGTGTGAGTGGACATTAGTGGGCTATGTGAGAGGATACTGTTGGTACATGTAGAGAGGATTTTGGTGGGCTGTGTGAGTGGATGTTGTTGGGCTGTTTGAGTGGATGTTGTTGGGCTGTTTGAGTGGATGTTGTTGGGCTGTGTGAGTGGATGATGTTGGGCTGTGTGAGTGGATGATGTTGGGCTGTGTGAGTGGATGATGTTGGGCTGTGTGAGTGGATGATGTTGGGCTGTGTGAGTGGATGTTGTTGGGCTGTGTGAGTGGATGTTGGTGGAATGACATGCCACAAGGTGACAGTTTGGAAACATGTGCTGCCTAGCAAGCATCATTTTGAAATTCTGCAGGATGTAGCTTTGACCAATTTTATGTTTGCTGGGTATAATAGGTTTGATACATACAGGTTTAAGGCACTAAATTCCATGATTAAAACATTAACATATGTAGTTGTTTTCTAATGAATTTTGCATAGATCATTTAGTATTCTGATATGGAGTTGTAGGACTTATGTAGCTTTGTTTTGAAAAATGATTTGAAATGACAATGAAAGTGCCTTTCGTGTTATTGTTCAAAAGAGTCTACACAGTTTGTTTTCTGCAAAATGCTTCAACTAAAGCTATGTTTAGTAGTTAGTTTCAACTCTCTTCTATTCAAAAGATGGGGGATATTATTCATTTGGGGAAACTTTTTTTGTACCTTCATTACCCGTTTTCTCACTGCGTACCGCGCTTGCCTTCATCATTGTAGATAAGTCTTTGGGTGTCCTTGAGCAGTTCGTTTTCAAA
Organism: Novumbra hubbsi; assembly: GCA_016801125.1. NCBI lineage: Eukaryota > Metazoa > Chordata > Actinopteri > Esociformes > Umbridae > Novumbra > Novumbra hubbsi. Next base: position 22,562 of record JACXGK010005631.1, read on the forward strand.
GAGACAAGTGCACCCGGTGATGCTGATCTCCACTGACTCCTTAGCGTAGCTTCTAGTAGTTAGCATGGCTTGTGGGCGACTGTCTCAGGTCTTTTTAGGCAGGACACGATGAGCAGAGCAAGTTGTGCACAAAAACATAATTTTCATTGTTTCTCTAGTTTAACTAAACCAAAACAAACTGTAAACCGATGCATGGCACACAGACTTACACCAACAAAGATCCACACATACAAACCAAACAGAGCAACTTAAATATGCTCCCCAATTAGGGACAACCGTTAACAGGTGCCCCCAATTGGGGAGAACCAACCAGGTGTCAGGTCCTGACTGTGAGCCCCAGGCACATAGAGAAGGCCAGAGGCCCCCAGCCAGGACCTGACAGTCTGACACAGAGAACTACAAATACCCAACTGTTCTAGAGACTCCTGTTTCAAATGTTACTTAATATTGTCTATGTGACAAGACATTCACCACTGACCTGACTGGGTCTGAGCTTTCCCCTGGCTCCTCCTCTTTTCAATCATGTATACTACATGTTTGTATCACAAACGCTTAAACATTTACACAATTCTTAGTGACATCTGTCTTGTTAAGGAACCCAACCTCTGCAAATGGCCGCAACTGACGCATTCTTGTAATGTGTTTAACAAAATGCCTTCAATTTTCTGGTTTGTAAGATTCTGCTGAAAACGTTTAAAGCAAAATAGTGCAGCTAGCACAAACACAATGGAATCAGGCAACAATTCCATACATGCGAGACCAAATACAGTCACGCCCGTGTGATGACAAACTCATATGCATTCATCACTGATCACAAAAGTGGACGTAGCTACGATTAATGTGGCATTTCATATGAACTTTACATCAAACTGTTGCAACAGACTCCTGTTGTACCTGACAGGCTTGGCAAGCACTTCCCTGCAGTCAGAGCTTTACTGTCTTTGTTCCGTGTGTGTGCAGGAGAGAAAGGCTGACGTGAACAGCGTCAGCAAAAGGCCTTTTTCCAATGAAGAGAAAACGGTGAGAGGCGAGAGTTTTATTCCTCTGAGTTTGCCAATCATGTTTACACTGTACGTTAGTTAACATATGGTCTATCACTCTCTGATTGGTAGATATCTCCGTTCAAGTTCCCGTGCAGTCAGGAGGTCCCTTCCTCTCTGCCTAAGAGACGCAAATTCAGTGAGCCCAAGGAACCCTACTGATCCATGTCTCAAGACCAGGATAGGGTTTTTCATTTGCCTTGTCAAAATCTCCCTTTCAGTGTTATGATGTAATGACATATTTATTTATAGGTCCACTGCCAACATTGAGATATAAGCTCATAATTATTACAATGGGCAGGATTTCAAACAGTCATTTTTTGTTTTTGATTGTGTTTATACTTTGGGTTCCATGGTTCCATGGTAAGGTTTTGATTCCGATTACAATTAACTTTCTTAAAATGTACACTTTTATAATATCACTATACAACACCCTATTTTTTGAATATATATGATAAATTGCACTCATTTGTATTGATTTTACATTATATATATGATTAGAATATCTTTAAAATACGTTTTATTATTTCAGTTTGTGTAATTTGGAATGTAGGGTTCTACATGTATTGCCTAACTTCAGATGTAACAAATGTATCTGTTATAGTCTTGGTTGGTAAGGGAAACAGTTTTTTTGCTACATTTCTATATTAAAGAGCTTTGGTTTCCTGTTTGTCAACACCTTATACCGTTTCTTATCGTTTACATGACACAGTAAACTCCATGTTAAAATAATAGCCTGTCTTGAAGAATAGACCTGCCAGAAGGTGGAACCATCGTGTGGTGTGATTTAAATTAAGATGTTAAAAGAAAACTGATTATATTTGTACACGCTGACCTTTGGTCTGAGATAACGGACCATCAGCACCCTCCTGGCGGCCTGGGCACTCTGGGTTTTTAATCTGCTGTTGTTGCTCCCAGAGTTGGGGACATTTGCTGATAGACTGCAGATCACAGCAGATCAATACTGAAGGATGCCTTTGTGATGCATATCCAGACAGACCCTCTCCTCACCACCCCCGACGGGGGGAAGAGAGTCCATCAAATCGGCTACGTTTTAACACCGGGCTCGTCTTTGGCACTGGAGAATGCCTTCATTTCATTGTTTATTTTTTCATGGGTTCTGAAGATAACATGCAAGTGTAAAGCGGAATGAACTGCAAAATCGAGTGTGAGGCCCGATGCACCATTAACAGTGGCCATGCAGCAGTGAATAGACTGTGTTTATGAGCTGTGAAATGAATCAGGGTTAACCTCATTCACAATCTGTCAGCGTTCTCCACCTGTTCTATTATGGTACGAGTCCATGGCTTCTTGATATGTTGATATGTAATTAAATTAACCACAGTAAGAAAGTCTTTCTGCAGTCATGTTATACTGCATTGTAGTGTGTGTTTTCAGTAAGTTGATTATTCTAACAATACTTTAATCTAAATGTACTCGGGGTGGGTTTCATCATCCTAGATTATTCACCCATCTAAAGCTTTGTATTAATTGGGAAGTGGCCACTTGATGGCATTGTTTAGATGTATAGCTACAGTTGAAAATAATTTACACTTTAAAAGAAGGCTTTTTGGTGATTTTAATGAAAAACCCTTCAGAGACAAAGGTTCTTTGTAAGGAAACGTGTGCTACTTAAAACCGTTGACATCCTGCTTTTGTATGTTTGATGATTCCTTCGAAGGGAGGATAGGTTCTATACAGAACCATATTTTCAATCTTGCGTGGGTAATTTTCATATACTTTTGTTTAAAATATATTTGTTTACAATATTTGGTTGATTAATTGTATGGTATACCAACCACAGAGACGTTTTTAAAACTTGATGTGATTTATTTACCGCTGGCCCATTTATCTCCATTGTTCTATCAAACACCTAGAAGGGATCCACTATCGCAACACGCCCAAAAACATAATGTGCTTGGCACCTTTACTTCACCACAAGTAGTTTATACAGGAAGGTTCATTTATGTACACATTATCATTTAAATGCTACATTTCTGGATACAGTATTTAAAGTGGTTAGTACATAAGGGAGACATACTGAATGTTTATCATGGTAAATGAATCAAAAGCAACACACCAACCTAACTGGACAACATTTGAATGGCAATGCTACTTCCTTTCACTCCATCTTCCAAACAACTCCACGCTACATCGTATCTGTACACATGTCTCTTGAAATTAATTCTGATATTAAATTCATGGTCACACGTCGAATATGACGTGTTAACAGATCAATCAGCTGGTCAAACATAAAGCTAGTTTCAGAGGCCATTTCGTCTCCTATCTGGAGACAAGGGCCATATCTCAGTCAATATGAGCTGGCCAAAGTGGTCCGTGTAAGGAGGGAAGCCCTGGCGGATTGACAGACAGTTGGACTGGCCAATCCATGGGCCTCAGAATGGAGGGACTGCATGCAGAGTGTTGTGATTATGCCTTCAGGGCCTGAGGGCCCCAAGGGGGAGGGGGTGAGGGGAGGTGTGGGTGAGGGCTGGACATCCAGCCAAGACCGTCACCCTTTTGACCTTGCCAGAAGGGCAGCAAATGTTTCCTAGCTGAATAGCGCTTCAGCAGAGCTTTGTGGCTTACGTTACCACTTGACTATCAGAAGGAAAATAAATAACATTACACTAGTGTCCTCATTTAATGAACACTAACAGTGAGCTAAGGAGAATAATTATATATTCCATATGAGTAAAAAAAGGTTCTACATGAATTAAACAATTTGACAATAAACAAAAATACATTGAATCCCACTGAAATCTACAAAAAATGAAATATCTATAAAACACCTAAACAAATCTACATTTCTGAGGAGTTTTCCAGTTGACCACAAGGGGGAGATAGGTAGCTTCAGAATCGGGTCTTGATGACGAGGTACTGTAACTGCAGACCTATGCAACTTTGAGAATATATTTCCTTGAACTTGCATGTTTTTTATATCTGTAATTTGCTCAGTTCCAACTGCAGTGTATTTGTAACTGCATTTAATCAACAAGGAGTGTTGTCGGGTGGGACCATGGAGTGTTGTCGGGTGGGACCATGGAGTGTTGTCGGGTGGGACCATGGAGTGTTGTCGGGTGGGACCATGGAGTGTTGTCGGGTGGGACCATGGAGTGTTGTCGAGTGGGACCATGGAGTGTTGGTCTCGGCGCGGCTTCTTCCTATGTGATTTGAATTAGAGGTTCAGTAAGATTCCCCAGTAGCAGGTGTTTCTGGGGAGAGAGGAGTCTCATATGTAATCTGTGTATATGGTGCATGTTGCTGAGCGGTAGCCCTACGTAGTTGAAACAGATGCTTCAAGCGATGGGATGTGCTTCCATTGTGATCAGAGGGGACAGCTGGATTGTTTACCAAAAGGCCTTTTCTTCAGTTCAGGACACTTACAATGGCCGAGCTCTGACACTCCGGATTTCTGCGAGGGTGAGAGGGGGAGGAGGGCAGATTGAGGGGAGAGCTTCTGCCTCGTACCCCATTTTTTGTTTCTGTGCTCAGATGGACCTTTCCCTCCCCCAAAGCCACCGGAGGGCAGGGGTTTAAATGTCACGCTTGGCCATCAGAGGGCCTGGCCAGGCTCTCGTCTCGGGGGGAAACACGCCGGGAGAAAAGGGGAGGGAGGGAGAGACACTTGCCCTCCCCATTGTCCATTACGACAGGCATGAGCTGCTAACTGACTTCAAATCCAGTGTAGCCTCTTGCCACGCGAACTGCCAGTCCAGCGCGCTCAAACACAATGCTGTAAGTCTCATCAACAATCAGACCTGGTCATGGTACGTTCCACCAAGCAGCGTCGAGGACATACGGTGTCCATTGGCCAGCAGGTGCATAAAAAAATGCTCTATATGTCACCTGGAGCCTTGCACGTTCAACTTTATTCTGCCAGTAAGCGTGACTAAAATCGATCCCAACTTTTACACCCAATCAGATTCCACCTGACTTGGAAGTGAAAAGGGACTAATTGATGAGACCAACCTGAAATACAAGTAAAGGACAAAATATATAAGAGGCTGCTGACTTTATCCTTGCCAAGGTCTGAGCCCATACTTTAACCGCACACAAAAGGGAGTGTTTCACGGATCCATTCCTTCTGAAATGTGGCACACTTGACCTTGAACGAGATGTGTGAGCTTCTAACGTTGCCGAGAATCATCCCTCCGTCAGGATCGAAGGAATGACCTTGAACCGCAAGTGTAGGCGTAGCTGAGTGCACAAACTCATTTAACTCCTGGGTTTACTATCGACATGCTGTAATCATTAACATTATGGATGATGAATAACTACTGACTACAGAACCTACAGATCCGAGGCCGGGCAGGAGAAAGCCGGCTGATGCGGCGATGACATGGCCGACATCACTTATTTCAGTTTTCTAGAGCCACGACAACAGCGCCAGAGCTAACCCACGTATGGGAGTCGGAGGTGTGGGCTGAGTAATGTTACCGCACCCTGCACGTCAAATGGAATATTGGCAGGTGTGATGGTGAACAGCTACCAACTGCACACACACACACACAAACACACATGCGTTTCACAGGAATGCTACAAATGCAAACAAAACGAGACGTCACTCTAAAAAAAGATGTATCATGATGGACACCTGTTTTATTTATTGTTATCTGTAAAAGAGTCATCGCCTGATTCCCTCTGGAAGGACGGCCATCTAAGTTACGTGCAACTGTGAACCATCGGACGAGAGCAGTTGAAGTTTAGCACCGTGAGTTTTAGCTCACTTTGACAGCTCTCACACACACAATCTGCTGGAGGGGGAGAGAAGTTGGACTCGTTGATTCTCTGTTCTCCCACAAGCCGAGACCCGGGGAGGCTGACTCCTGCCCTGGTAGCGTTTCCTCCTCTCCAGGCTGAAGGGTTTTCATCTCAGCGGGATACAAGGGCAGACGCTTTGCTCGTCTCGCTCCCTGCTCCCGTCCGGCGAGCACAAACACACCACAGCAATTTCCATTTCTGTGGTGGAGTGTAGAGCTAACCGTACCACCACCTGGGACTAGGCTAGCCGACCAGACAACGGCACATTTCCAACATCGGGGTGGAGTTGGCAGAACCTCTGAGACATGTCTGGACCCAACAGAAGTTGACGTCCTTTAGATTCAGCCCCCGACCATTCAGGTAGTTGGTTACCTTTTGTTTCTCTTTGTAGTGCTCTGTGTTTATCTATCACACGTACACTCAGCCTTCTGTTCCCCTGTAGAGCACGGACCACCGTGACACCGCTGTTGGCGTCAGAAGCCCAGTAGGCCTACTATATCACTGCTGTCGGATGAAATATGTCAGAAACTATTTAGGAAATGGTTAAATGCACTTTCTTAGTCTGCTAACTTGAATTTTTTTTTTTTTTAAATACATATTGTTGGTTCTCAAGTAGAATCTTGGAAATGCATTGAGGAAAGTTACAGATTTCTTACGGTAAATGCTCAGAGATATGGCATGGCTATATATGGTCAGTATGGTGTAGATCAGACATAGGGGGCAGTCTAGCCATTACAATTGACCCGTAACATGTGGCCCAACTACAACTAAATTGTTGCTGAATTATTGATACAATAGCATACACAGCATTAAGAGGGGGCATGAAAGGAATCAACAAGGGAATGGTCTACTAATTTCATATGGGAGCCCGAGGGCACATTCCTAGCAGTGAAGACCAAACATATTGACATCAGTGTGTGGGGAGAGTCTGTATATATGGTGCTGGACCAGTGCTGACTAGGAAAATAAATCGCATGACAACACTCAACTCGCAGCCACCTTCAGGTATATACTAAACATTCTGTGTTGCCCTTTATTTTTTGTAAAAATGCACATCCTTAACACGGTGACTGACTGTCGACATGAAAGTCGAAGACACCGTATTATTTATAATCTTAGTCCTTATTTAGTTTTTTTTGTTATTGGCCACACTGAATGAAACTGAAAATATAATTATAATCTGTCTGTTTCAACAACACAAACTCCAAAAAAGTGTTGGGACATGAGATGAATTGTAATTGTATGAAACAGTACTCGCCTATGGTGTATTGGTCAGAGCAGGATGTTTTTTTTAAGGTGGTTGACCATCGTCAAGCTGTTTGGCTAATATTTCTAGAAGTGTCCAAAAGCCGTTGTCCTCCATGCACTTTTATCTCCACCTCTAGGAATTGTGATGACCGTGCCTCGGGGCGACAGACACCTTGAAGAGCGCCCACCTTAAATCTGCCGCACCATGACTTCAACCATGACCTCTAGCTAGGGGGATACCTCGGGCGAGATTTAAACGAGCTCCCCCAGGTCCGCTGCGGCGCCTCTCACACCATGACATAATAGAAGAGACGAATTCCCTTTTCTTTAGCAGTTGATTAAATAAAAGTATTCGAATAATAGAGATTTTAGTAAACAGATGTAGACTAATTTTGGTGAATTCACCCTGACAGTAGCCTATACGTAAACATTGACGCAAAAGGAGGCTTTCTGGAGTCGCTGTTACAGTTACAACGTTTGGTGCTGGAAAGACACCCGTGCATATATTTTGCTATTCTCCCCCAAAAATACGTCACATGCTTGAGAAAATACATGCTTGTTTCAGTGTAAATTACGGCATTTTATTCGATTATTGGAAGCTCTTAAAAATTGTATCTCTTACATTTTCCAATTATTTTTTCTATCTTTTGCTATTACGGAGGAAAAGCACACAATATCGGGATATTGATCCACGCCCATCACTGCAGAAAAAAAGTAGGTTCAGGGGGCTACACAATTCCGACTGGACACTGCGATCGATAAGGTACTCTATCAGCCGTTTCCATGGAAACTCGCAGAGCGAGGAAAGAGGCAGCCACGTATTTACACCTGTCCATTTTATATACCTATGGTGATGAACGTGGGGGGAAATGAAAGCAACCCTGTCGGAATGTATTTCACTTCCAATAGAACCAATATGCAATGGTTACTACCTGTGAAAACCCCTTGAAATGAGTCATATAAGAAATATCTATCTAGTTCTTTCGGCTGTAGAAGGGAAAAGAATCAGAAAAAATATTTGTCGAAATCAGCGTTTTTTTCCTGACATTGGAAAGTGCCTCTTGTGGTTGACCCCAATCTAGAGGTGGAACACGCATGACCAATGTGCCGGCCATTAGCTCACAATGAGCCACTGTAGCGACAAGGCCAGAGAGCAGAAACAGAAATAGGATGCAAGACCGAGAGGGAGTGCTTTGAGATTCCTGAGATTTCCACTTGCTTAGCTTTAAATCTCAAACAGAATCAGAGCTGGGCAGAATGAGAGCCGGGCAGAATCAGAGCCGGACAGAATCAGAGCCGGGCAGAATCAGAGCCGGACTGAATCAGAGCCGGGCAGAATCAGAGCCGGACAGAATCAGAGCCGGGAAGAATCAGAGCCGGGCAGAATCAGAGCCGGGCAGAATCAGAGCCGGACTGAATCAGAGCCGGGCAGAATCAGAGCCGGGCAGAATCAGAGCCGGGCAGAATCAGAGCCGGACAGAATCAGAGCCGGGCAGAATCAGAGCCGGACTGAATCAGACAATCAAGACTACATTAGACACTCCCTTACCACATTTCAATTGGGGGACTCGTTGGCTCCTTGTGGTCCATTGGTCTGCCTATAGTTAGGTTGGATATCATGGCCTGTGTTGATCATGTGTCCTTCTATTGATCTGCCATTGAATCTGCTGAAAATGCAGGCGTAGAGGCGAGTGGATTCTGTTGAGTTGCTACAGTGTCTGTTGTTGTACAATGCTGCGGTCAAGGACGTTTAGTCAGAGGGAGCTGTGGTTTTGGAGATATGGCGAGTAACCTTTTGAAGAAGATTTTTGAAGATTTTCCTTTTCTTAATTTAGTTTGGGTCATGCCGATTTAACATTTGTATAATAAAAATGGTCAATTACATGACATTGCAAGCGTATGTTTTTTTCGTGCATTATTAGTACATAAAATCTGCGAAGACATCATGACAGTATGACATCATGACATCATGGCTATATTTCTGGTGTTGGTACAGTATGTCATATGCACAAACCACATAGCCCACCATTCAACCAGAGGGTCAAATGGCAGTTTACTGCTGAAACAGACAAAGAGTGGGATCAGGGTAAGAGAGGCTGTTCTGTGAGCTATGACATTGTGGTATTGACGGGCACGTGTGTCTGCAGTGTTGTTCAGAGGCTACCGGCCTCGGCGCTGACCTGTGACACCTGCCTACATTGTGGGGGTCAACTTCTTGGATCCTCTGACCCTGTCCATCCCAAAACCTCATTTCCGCCCCCAGGCCCTCCTCCCCTCGCTCTACCTTATGCCGATCAATGGCAGCTTCGTTTGGCTTCATGGGCCCGGCAGTGACGTGGATCCTATTGATTCATCGACATCACGCCCAGCAACCAATACCAACAAGCCGTCTCACCGTAAGCAGCCAGGCTCCAGCTCGGCAGAGCTGTACTACCCCATGTACTACCCTCTGTACTACCCCCTGTACTACCCCCTGTACTACCCCCTGTACTACCCTCTGTACTACCCCCTGTACTACCCCCTGTACTACCCTCTGTGCTACCCCCTGTACTACCCTCTGTACTACCCCCTGTACT
>JACXGK010005632.1:0-32246 GCA_016801125.1 Novumbra hubbsi
GGGTGGTAGTACTGGGTGGTGTGGATGGGTGTGGGGCTGGGGTGGTAGTACTGGGTGGTGTGGATGGGTGGTAGGGCTCGGGTGGTAGTATTGGGTGGTGTGGGTGGGTGTGGGGCTGGGGTGGTGGGGGGGTGATGTGTGAATCACCTGGAATTAGATCATTCTTTCCTTTTGTCATAAACGCCTCAGATCCCTTCCCTTTGAAAGTGCCTGAGAAGTCCAAACCAACAGTACACTATTGTATGGTACACTATTGTATAGTACACTATAGTATAGTACACTATTGTATAGTACACTATAGTATAGTACACTATTGTATCGTACACTATAGTATAGTACACTATTGTATAGTACACTATTGTATAGTACACTATTGTATCGTACACTATAGTATAGTACACTATTGTATAGTACACTATAGTATTGTACACTATTGTATAGTACACTATTGTATAGTACACTATTGTATAGTACACTACGCTTCCAGTCAGAGGCTCCTGTCCCTGTGGTTGGGGATGCTGAACAGAACAAAGTGGGGAAAATGTCGCTTTACCTGAGTATGGTCTGGTTCAACCCACTGGGTCCTGGGACCAATCAGAGCGTTTAGATCATTTCTTCAATCTACAAGACTCCTTATAGAGAGAACAAATACCGTCTGTGGCAGGAGATCGGGTTGCCAGGCAAGTTGTTTCAAGCATAGCAATTGATTTTGATTTGACAAAAGTTGGATGTGCGATTTGGTGGCACGGTAGGGTATATCGCATGACATCTTTCCTTGGGAAAATAAACAAAACAGATCTGACCGAAGTGGATGATGTGGCATGCAGCTCTTAAATCTCCCATCTGAAATGAGTGCAATATAGCAGTGCAAACCTGAGACGGACATGTCACAGGAAAAGATACAGCCTCATGAAGTTTGTTGATGAAAGGAGGGGGAGAGAACATGGGGACAGGACGAGCTGTGATATACTAGGTGATTATTTTGTCTGCATCTAGGGAGTGTGGTGTTATGAATGGGTTGGACGCTCATTAGGAATCCGCCTCAGTGTATGACTCCACACACACACACACACACTGTTTCCAATAAAACCGCGGGTGGGGGTTGTTTGTGTGTGTGTGCGAAGGTGTGTACACATATATCTGCACAACACAAACACACCTTGTTTCCTGGAGACCATACACAGTGTCGTGAGTATCACCAGTATAGGGAGTAAAGCCAGTGTAACCAGTCCCTGACCCAAATGCATGCCCGGTTCCTCCCAGTCACACCAGCCTATCTGACATGCCTCCCTGGTTTATCGATCCTCCTCTGTGTGGTAGAATAAGATGCAGGCGGCCTCCTCCCAGCTGATCCAGCCTTAATCATGATATAATGCACTGTTTCCCCGCTCAGTGGACCATCTCTGTAGCGCGGAAATAAATCGGATGGTTATCCGGTGATTGTCTTCATGGTGTGAATGTTACATTGATGCTGTCCATAGCTGGCCCAGTGGCGTTGGTGATGAGCACTGCAATGGTTGTCGGTCCTCAACCTGTGTGCCACACTGACACACGCGCTTGCCGCATTATCACGTACGTTGTTGTGCTCCTTTTAGAACCAGGACCTTGGACAGAACCCTGGCCGTTCTCCCTCCACAGCTCCTTCAATCAGACATGACTTTGACTGCCCACATTATCCCCGCCTCAGTTGTGTGTGCTTGTTTTGTGTGTGCATCTGTCCAAGTGTGTGTGTGTGTGTCTTGGAGAGTGTGTGTGCGTGTGTGTGGGCTCCTTGCACTTTCCCTCTCTCTCCCCCGTAACCCTTGTAGCCATGGCAACTATAACGATCGATCCAATGCCATCTGATGCCAAACCTTTCAAATTTAAAAGAGAAATAATTGTAGATGGTTGTCACTCCCAATAAATAGAGGAAATAAGATGAGATTCAAGCTGATGCTATTATACATTTTATTAATTGTCTGCCATCAGTTTCCAAGTCACCAGGATTGACTTGATTTCCTCTGTTAACACTGGAGAAAGCAACCATGGGCGAGAAATCTCTTAACGTGAAATTTGGAAACGGATCCAACAGCATGGCTGTGAAACATGTAAATGGAGAGGCGGTACGTCTCTCACTGGCTCTCTCAGAGCCACACACAGACAGAAGATCTCAGTAACAGGGCCGGAGGGACTCCGGCCTCAGAAGGAGAATATGTCACTTCTACTTTACTCAAGCAGACTGGGACTTGCAAATCTCTTCCTAGTCTAAGTTCAAGGTTCGTGCCTTGACATTTTACCGTGCTTCTGTATTTCAAATGAGAGGGTTTTCTTTTCTGCGAAGGCAATGACTCACAATCACAAGGGTTACCCATACACGCAAACGCTCAAGACGGCAATGCTGGCTGGCAAAGTGAAGTAAATCGGAAGAGGAAGAAGAGAGGAAGGAGCGAAAGAAAGCCTGAATGAATGGAGAGAAAGGTTATTAGGAGGAAACAGATGGTTCCAAATCACGGTGTTCCGTGGGGACACAGAGGGAGATGTCTCCCCACCACAGGGTCACAGACTGGGTGCAGCACTTAAACGTGTGTGTGTGTGTGTCAGCACACCCACATGCATTTATTTGCTTGTGTTTGTGTGTTTTTGTGTGTGTGTGTTTGTGCGTGTGTGTGTGTGTGTAAAACTATTGCTTTGAACTGTAATGGCTTAGTAGTATGTCTTATTATTGTCATTACAAGTTGTTATAACTCAATTCACCATCGCCTAAAGAAGCTTTGTCAACTAGCAAAATATTATTTTAACAGTGCCTCTTGTCTGGAGGAGTACTATGTTGTAGAACCACCATACCTCAGTCAATATCTGAGGTGAACCACCATCATACCTCAGTCAACATCTGAGTAAAACCACCATCATACCTCACTCAACATCTGAGTAGAACCACCATCATACCTCACTCAACATCTGAGTAGAACCACCATCATACCTCAGTCAACATCTAAGTAGAGCCACCATCATATCTCAGTCAACATCTAAGTAGAACCACCATCATACCTCAGTCAACATTTAAGTAGAACCACCATCATATCTCAGTCTACATCTAAGTAGAACCACCATCGTACCTCAGTCAACATCTAAGTAGAACCACCATCATATCTCAGTCTACATCTAAGTAGAACCACCATCGTACCTCAGTCAACATCTAAGTAGAACCACCATCATACCTCAGTCAACATCTAAGTAGAACCACCATCATATCTCAGTAAACATCTAAGTAGAACCACCATCGTACCTCAGTCAACATCTAAGTAGAACCACCATCATATCTCAGTCAACATCTAAGTAGAACCACCATCATACCTCAGTCATGAAATTCCAAGTATAAAAGCGTTAGCTTCTGTTTACATGGGGCACAAACTGGCACATAGATGACATAGTAAGTGATTTTTGGGGGGCCTTAATGGCTCGACAGTGCCACTTTTACAACCAGTGGCAAAATCTTTGAGAAAATCACGTTGGGAGAAACGCTTTTGACATCCTAGCTGGATTTGCTAATGGGGCAGAAGCTATAAAATTTGCCTTCAGTCATATTTGCCGACAGAACACACTTTCACACACAGATATGTGTGCATGTGGAATCATATAAACACACACACACATGCGCGCACACACAAACTCACACACACTTGCGTGCACACTCACAGATGACAGGCAGCGAGTGGAAATGAAAGATTTGGAGTTCCATCCCGTTACATTATGCGGCAGATGGCGTCCAGGCCGAGCCAGGCCAGACCGCTCCCAGGGGTAAACCCGGGAGAGGGGGAGGAGTGCTGGGAGGTGTGTGAAGAGGGGTGAGGGACATAATTGCTCTAATTCTCTCTCTCTCTCTCTCTCTCCCTCTCTCTCTCTTAAATGCACACATTTATTTCTCTTCCACTGCGTTCTTCTCTGTTCTCTGGGTTAGTGTCTGGGACAGTGCACCCGGGCCCCGGTCCCTGGTTCCATGCTCAGATATGCACACCACTGCACCGCCCGCCCCGGTTCTCTCCACTCTTCTGTTCTCCACCTCTTTACGCCTCTGCACTCCCCCCCCCCCCACACTCCCCCTTCCCACGTCCCACCTCCCCTTCTCCTAGCCCAGCTGGGTCCGCACCTGAGCTCTGCCACCGAGGGCTTCGACCCTGACCGACCCGGCTCTCAGCGGACGCGCCATGGAGGGGCCGAACTATAGGAGGTGAGCAAAGGGGAAGGACAGACAGGAGGAGTGGAGAACGGAGGGAGGGAGAGATGGAGGCGTGGGGAGGGAAGGAGAGAGACTGATGTCATGGCGGAGGCCATTGTAATCATGACACAGTAACGGCTGATGGTTTTCACATTACGCTGTCATATTTATGGACAGTCCCGTTTGCCGTTTGATTGGCTCAGTGCTGCTTATTAGCGAGCTTCCATTTAACATGCACAACCTTGTACACACGAACGGACACACACGCCCTCCTACACGCAAACAGATATGCATGTCTTCGTACACACGAACGGACACACACACCCTTGTAAACACAAACAGACACACACACCCTCGTACACGCGAACAGATATGCACGTCCTCGTACACACGAGCAGACACACACACCCTTGTAAATGCAAACAGACACACACGCCCTCGTACACGCGAACAGACACACACGCCCTTGTGCACGCAAACAGACACACGCACCCTCGTACACGCGAACAGACACACACTGTCCGTATGCCCCCAGATCTTTGCCCAAGGCGCTTTTTTGTTTTGTATTTCTGAATTAATTGAGCTGCCGCTCAAGTGTGGGGCCAGATGTCACGGTGACCTGTGGGGATTATCTGAGATCTGTTGCCTGGATCATTTATGGCGACCAGCTCTGGAAACATCTTCGACCGTGGCACTCGAGAAGTTTGAGCGAGAAAAAAACAGCAAAGCAGATTGTAAAACGCAGAGAGTCGCGGTCCTCTTCCAAAAATCGACTTCATCTAACTACCCCGAATATCACCATGTGGTGCCTTCAGCATGGTCTCCAATGACCACCACGGAGCCCCGTGGGTCACATGGGGCCCTGCGAGCCTCCTGGTTGGGCGAAGGACCGTGCACCTTGGCAGGAATCAAAGCCTAATTAACTCATCAGCCAGCTGGAGGGACTTGGAGGGGGGTGGTTCCGAGAGGGGCACAGAGGCAGGCTTGGACACCCGTACCCCTAAACCCCGACCACGGGAGATGGCAGTCCAACGCTGAGGGGTGGAGGGGATAATGGAGTTTGTACAGTGTGGGTCTCCCGCAGATGGAGGAGAGAGACGGAGGACGGTTAATCCAGGCAGAAACAGTGGTGGTGAATGGGGGGGGTGGATGTTTCCCTGCAGGCATGGCGCGGGGGAGGTAGTGCTTATCGGGGGTGACCATTCTATTGACTTTACTAAGTGAAGTGACTTTACTAAGTGAAGTGACGTTACACGCCGTGACTCCTAACAGTGGAGGAACCAGGCAGGAGCTGGTGGTGCGCTTGGGAGGGTCTTGGGAGGGTCTTGGGAGGGTTTTGGGAGGGTCTTGGGAGGGCTTCCTTGTTTTTCAGGGTTCAGCGTAGTGGGAGATGATTAGTGAATAAGGCTGAGGCCTTTAGGCCAACAGTTTTATCCTGGTCTTTCTATAGGCAAAGAAAATGTGAAGTTTGGCCACTCGGGAAGACGTGTCCAGGTACGAGATTAGTTTGAGAGAGGGATTTTTTTTTCAGAAGATCTAGCGACAGGCTTCTCTCTGGGAACTCTAAGTGGGCAAGGCCGCTGGGCCATTTGCTGACTAATGGGGCTCTCTCATGCTTCTATGTCGTCAATTCTGGTTACAAAGGTGGAAAATAACCTGTTGTTTTCAGTTTACCAACATGTCATGTGTTAATTCATGTTTTTCATCTTTAATTCTCTAATCAGACCTCTACATATATCTGTGTGTGTGTGTGTGTGAAAGTCTGCACAAGAGGACTTTTGTGTGTCCTTATGTGTGCTCATGCCTCTGTACAGCAGACTGGCGTCATGCTGGGAGCACCAGATGGAACAGAGGCCTGCCGCGGTGATGGCCACATTCTCACATGGGACCCCTGGCTCCGACTCACACACCTCCTGTTCAACGCTGCCATATCCCCCCCCCCCCCCCCCCCCCCCCCCCCCCCCCCCCCCCCCCCCCCCCCCCCCCCCCCCCCCCCCCCCCCCCCCCCCCCCCCCCCCCCCCCGCCCCCCCCCCCCCCCCCCGCGACGCCCCAGACATTGTCCACCGTGTGATTCTACACGGCCCCAGGAGCACGGCGCACGGCTCCGAGGAAGGCCCCGTTCACATGCCCTCCGTGCCAAAGGTTCCCCTTGTTTTCATGTCTGACATGTTCATGTCAGGTAAACGCAAATAGGCCCCTGTCTAACTTATTTTCCCGGAGGTCGACATCGCGCCCACGCTATAGCTACGCGTACGGATTCACGGTGGACGTTTGTCGGGAGCAGCTCACGTGAATTCTGAGCACCGACGGGAGATGAGAATTCCCTTCAGGTTCACAGGAAGCCGATTCCGTCGAACGTCCGTCGCCTACGCTTATTGTTGTAGCCACATTTTCACGTGGACTCCGCTGACTGACAGCTGGCTGGGCCAATCAATCAGGGGCGGAGGGTCGTTCACTATGTCCTCTGCTGTTATCTGCAGAGAAAGTCCTCCCAAACAGCCTCCGTTCACATCCTGACAGAGTGACTAATCCCTCCCATTTCACTGCTCACTTCGTCTCACTGAACCCGGGAACATCCCCGGGATTATCGCGTGTGTGTGTTTCAGCAGATCTGGACAGGAGGGTGGGTGTCAGGAGAGACTGGGAGATGGCAGAGGGTAGTAATGTAAAGGACCACAGTGTATAAAGAAGCACTTGCAGTGGCGAGAAAAGACGTCTTTCTTCCAAACTCACGATCACGTCTGTCCGCCACGTTTCGATGGCTGACGAATCCCTGGATGAACGTAATTTTTGGCTGTGGGCACGCCACATCCTCGGAAAACAGCCTGTGTCCCCGCGTCTTGGAAAGGCGCCCGGGGGGGTCTCCGGGAGCCCGGTGGGGGCCGGGAACCATGGACCGCCACGCTGGTCTTTGGAGCAATTACAGTGGCTCGCTGTACTGCCGCTGTCAGACCGGCTCTGTCCCCTGCCCCTGACATGTCTCCTATACCCCCTCTGCCCCTGACGTCTCCTACACCCCCCCTCACCCCCGCCCCAAGCACCTCCCGCTGGGAGTGTCTCTGCCACATCTCCCTGGACACAAGGCTGACGGCGGCCTGTCCGTCAACTCCTCCGCACACAAACACACACACACACCGATACGCACACATTTTGGAAATGCCTGCGTGCGCACACACACACACACGTTTAAATTCGCAGCCACACACGCGTGAATAGGCAGACACTCCATACCAGCTCCTTGGCCTTGTAAATAGATACGCTCCTTCTGGCACTGTAACCAATGCTCCTGTTTGCGCGTGTGTTTGTGGTGTTTGTCTCCTTTGTTGGTCTGTCTAAGTGTGTGTCTCTGTGTCTGTATGTCAGTGTGTGTGTGTGTGTGTGTGTGTGTGTTTGTGTGTCTGTCAGTGTGTGTGTGTTTGTGAGTCTGTCTGTGTGTGTGTTTCTGAGTCTGTCAGTGTGTGTGGTTGTGTGTCTGTCTGTGTTAGTGTGTGTGTGTGAGTCTGTCAGTGTGTGTGTGTGTGTGTGGTGGCTCCAGGCCACACCAAGTCAGCCATGGTCCCCCTCATCGCTTTAATCACCTCGTTAGGCGCAGTCAGTCGCCACACTCTCTGACCACTGCCTCTCTTCGGGACTCATGCCCCTTGACTCCGGCCTGGTTGCGCCACTGCAGGAGAACAGGAGGAGAAAAGAATGAGAGGAGTAGGGGGGGCAGAATCAGAGCAGGAGAGGAGGAGTGGAAATGAGGGGAATGAGCCGGGATCCATGAGCCGTCAACGCAGAAAGAGTCTGGTCATATCGGCGCTCCTCTGAGGCCCAGAAGACCCCTTAAACTAATACCTGGAAGCCTGAAGGCATGACAGTCCTTTGTCTGTTCAGTATTTCCCCCCACTGATAACGATTACGGGTGGTCTCTCCTGTTGACAGAAGACATGGGATGATGGAGTAGCATCTTCACTCTGTCTGTGAATCGATCACTCCTTTAGTGGGACTTGTTGATGTTGCAGGTGGTTAACATCAGCGATACAGACCTTTTGTCAGCTTCTTCCCGCTGATGGGCCGTCATTCCTTGATAACACTGGTTGATGGAGAGTTGTGTGGGAGTGTAGACAGCTTTATTTTCTGTGAAAATCAATAAGAAAATAAGAAATCCATACCTAATCATTTGTTGGTCGGAGGACTATTCTGAGTGGTTGAAATCTAAAATGAAGAATTTTGAAAATGTATTTAGTTAATTTGATCTAATATTGTCCAGGTTAAGTTGCAAAGGCAGAGCCTTGATACCCAATATTTTTGCATCTTTTTCATCTATTATCTATTTAAAGACATACAGGCCAACAATTGCTTTCAGCCTTGAAGTGACAGAACTGGTACCACACATCATCTAGTAGGTTAATGTAGTCCTACCAGGTTGTTATTGTAGTTCTACCAGTGTGTAAATGTAGTCTACCAGTGTATTAATATACTCCTACCGGTGTGTTAATGTAGTCTACCAGTGTATTAATATACTCCTACCGGTGTGTTAATGTAGTTCTACAAGTGTTTTAATGTAGTCCTTCTGGTGTGTTAATGATGTCCGACTGGTGTGTTGCCAAAGCTTGATTTTTTGTGGATATGGAGGAATGCTTTGAATCATTTGCCTGCTGGAAGATTAAATTATGATTAAATTATGACAGATATTGCTATACAATCTCTTGGTACTGAAGGAGTCAATGACGCCACATATCCAATGTGTGGGGGCTAATTACACTTTGGTCCTCTTTCAGGAAGGTTCATCACAGCTTCAGTTAATATAACCTTCTTTAATGATTGCCCTAATAGTGGAGGTATTTTGGGGGATCCAGCCGTTGCATAAACAACCTTTGTTTATTTTTGAAGGTCAATAAAGCACAAGCATAATATACAGATTTTGAAGAAAAATATTTATTGATATAGATTTTCTTTTAACAATTTCACTTTAAAATCCGAGGACAGGTTATCTGATACTTTAGGTGTAAGATACATCTGATAAAGAAAAACTTTTTAGCCTATTTTTACAAATCCAATTTTTCTGAAGGCACTGTACACCAAACAAACACACACACACACACTCACACACATACACACAGATACAGGGTATCATTAGGATTATTTGGCTGTTCCTTGAAACCAAATTTTTTGTTCCTGCAAAAACTGTTTGCTTTTTTGGGATCCAATCAAAAGTTTCAACCAGGAACTAAAAAGCGGTTCTATCTGGAATCCAAAAAGGGTTCCCCGGGCCCACTGGGGCAGCAAAAATCCTCTTGATTGCAGTTTTTTCAATAAATGTTTTTTGTTGATTTACATAAACACTTATAATTCAATAAACTCATACTGTACATAAATGTATATTATGTATGTTCAGATAAAAAACAAAAAACGTTTATTTTTGTTGTTGTTAAATCATGAATTCTGTTCGTCCTGACAAATAATCTTAATTCCTTTCAGTCCTTATTATCCATTATCGTGCTCGTCTTTGGTTCCTCTTTGCCCACTAACCCCAAGGGGCGACTGGAGGGCTGAGGGGCGTGAGTAGAGAGAGGGAGGTGTGTGAGAGGGAGGGGGCGGTGTTAGACAATACCATTCCTCAAATATATTCCATCCCTCTGCTGCTGAAGTGAGCCTTTATTAGTTGGGATCGCTCGGATCTTATCTCGCATAAGCCGCGTGCTGGACACGATAAGGTTCGGGAAAACCGAAGTGCAAAGGAAGGGATTACCGTTCGGCTTTCGATGCACTGACTCCTCGCACACCGTGCACGAGGGCCTTTCTTATCGCCGTCATTTACATCAAGAACGGACAAATATCAGCACTTTCAGCGCGATCTTGTCGACATAACAATCTATTGTTTCCAAGCTGGGGGTCACAAGTCACGAGATTTTTATCTCTGAAAGATATCACAGCATCGTTTACTATAGTATAATCTACCCAACAAACTGAGATTTAACGGTCCAATAGTTTGTTTTAGGTTATTACATGTGCCTGTTTGATTACACTGTTTAAAGTAAGAAAGTAAACAGTAATTATTTTTTTATTAGGCTGTCAACGGTAGCCTAACATTTCTGTAATGAGTTGGACTAAAGAAGATGTTTTGTGAAAGAAACCAAAGGGAATCACTGAGTTAATTTTGGAGTTTACTCCAAGAGCTACCAAGAATCTTAAAACCGCTGTCTTTGCAACTGCTTGTCAAGGTAAGTGTCCAATAACGAATAGGCCTAAAAAATATCCAATCATTATTTATTGTTATGATTTGGTGACTTTCCATTTTTGTAGTTGTTTTGATTTACAATTGTACCACAAGTATACAGTTCGCATTTTTCCCATTGTGACCGAATTCATGTCAACAGATGCCAACAATTTTAGCCTTCTTTCATTGTTGTTCCATGCTGTCAAGTCATGCTGCTCGAGTCAAGCAGATGTGTTCATTTCGCTGTGACAGATGGACAACTTTGAATGGCCTATGGAATATGTTAATTTGAAATAGCATGGTTTCTCTTAATATTTGCAATAATTTGATTTGTATTCCAAGAAAATTCTATGTTCGCTGCAAAACATATGTCAGGGGAAACAAACAAATTTAACAGAACGGTGTAAAAATGCACTGAATTTAATAATTAAAGCGTATAAAAAATGTATGCATGATAAATTATTAACTGGAAAATATTTAAGTGCAAAAACAATTTACAGTATTATTATTATGTCTGTTGCTCATCACATTTCTGAAGTATTTTGCACACCATGTAAAATTATTTATCTCGTGTCTGTTTTTCATATGTATATATATATATATGTATATTAACTGTCAAAAAAAGGAAGATGCTAAACCACGCAACTTTACTAACAATCATAACAATGAACCCCAATGATAAGGAAAACGGTATTTTGTTAAGAATAATATACTAAACCCTGATTTCTCTCTCTGCAGCCCTTTTTGGATAAGAACCGAACAACAACAAAAAAGACTGAAAATGATGCTGAGTCCAGACCAAGCTGATTCCGACCTAGGATGGGGACAATCCGATGCAGAATCGGTGCTCAACGACCTCAAGGTCGGTTGTCTGTCCGACGAACCGATGGAGGGGGAGGGAAAGACGAGGTCGCTGGCCCCACCGGCCCTCAGCAGAGAGGAGAAGAGAAGGAGGAGACGCGCAACCGCCAAGTATCGCTCGGCCCACGCCACGCGCGAGAGAATCCGTGTGGAAGCGTTCAATGTAGCCTTCGCTGAACTAAGAAAGTTGTTGCCAACCCTTCCTCCTGACAAAAAACTATCCAAGATCGAGATCCTCAGACTTGCTATATGCTATATATCCTATCTCAATCACGTTTTGGATGTCTAGTTAGGTAGATACGGTTTCCAAATGGGAGAATTGGACAAGGAGAATGGAGGAGCCAGGCCAGAAAGAAATATTGGTGATGTCACTTGTGAAATCAACGATACACGAAAGTTGCCAGAAACTAAAACAAACAGGAGAAGGGAAAAACGGAGGCTGACATTAATTGATAATATTCCCGAGGCATTGACAGCCTCAATCTAAACCATGGTCACTCACTGACCAGACAATGCAATAAGCGCTTTGTTGTAAAAGTCGTTTGAGCGATAAGATGCAATAATTTGATATGGGGCTCAGTCAAAAGATAGTAAATCATAAAATGTACCTGAGATGAAATCAACACTCACGTTGAAGGCCAATAAATACACAGAGGGCGAATACAGCCCAGAGCCTAATTCATGCCTAAAATGCCCGTTTGGTAGCCTGTTGCGTTTTGGTAAAACTGATAAACCAGATTAAGAAAGGATGTGAACGAAATGATAGCTGCTTTATAGACATAGCATAGTTGATGTTTCCATGAAGGAAAAAAAAGTTCAAATGCATAAGTGCCACTTATTACACATGAAATTGTGACCTTAATCATTCTAATTTATGTCTATGGAATTGTTTATTTAAATGTGTTAATATTGAAGGGTATCTAATTTATTTATGTTTATTATAGACTAACTAACGTCTTTTATAAAAGTGTCTATTGTTTGTATCATTGTATGCATACTTATCTATTTTAGGCTGTGATGTTGAATTTCGATGTTGTTGCTCTTCAAATGGCACTTTCTGTTTTTATATTCTAAGTTATTTTAGAAATGGAATTAGTATGTTAAATGTTATATACTTTTCGTTGTGTCATGTCGATTGTCTATCAATGGCAACAATAAGCACTTGATAATTTTTGGGTTGAGTAAACGTCCACCTTCGTTTAGTTCCCATATATCTATAGGGGAAGTAAATGAAACTTAACATACACAGAAAAAAAATAATTGGCCTACAAACGAAGGGAATCTGAATTTATTTAGACTATATGAAAAGCTAATTTTTTTAAAAAAAAAAATCTAACGGAATGAAACGTTTGTGGTGGTATCACTTTACAGTTTGGAGGCAAACCTCTTTTGCTATGACCAAAAATCATGTCAAAATAGTCTGATTTCTATTAAATGTTTTTATTTCTTTAAAAGCTATTAGAGGTGTTTATTTATGTAGATTTGTCTCTGCTTTGTATCAAACAAACAAAACACAATAAGTAATTTTATAGCTAAGAAAACACATCTATCCAAAGATTTTTTGTCTCTTCAGGGTTGTGTACTTGTTGCTTTATGCAGATATTTTGTAGTAGAGTTGTTATTGTTACAGCTGGTTTCTAATGAACGCATTTTTCATATTTTCCGGTGGTGTTTTTTTAATTAAAAATGAAAGAAATACATGCTATTGTGATTAGTCTCTTTTACTGAAAATGTTTTTGAAATTATAAAACTAGCCTTTTTGTATGACCCTACTAGGTATTTTCTAATATAGTAACAACGTTTACATAGTAGTCCTAGTCTGAATGGTGGCATGGGGATTGAAAAAATACAACAAATCGACAGTGCAATATCCTTTATAATACAAATATGTACATTTCAAACAGCGGCATTCTTGCTCGAGGAAAAGACTACGTAGCCTACACTTCCGAAATTATCTTCCTTGACGCCCCCCCCCCCCCATATGGGATATACAGTGTGAATGATTACATGACGTCAGTGTTAGCTTTCAAACTGCTTACACACATCCACAGACACACAAGCATACATACACACGTACAAACCCACACACACTGGATATATGCACTGGTCAAGCAAGCTAAGAGAGGACAGGCTATGTGTGATTTTTTCCTGTGCATGTGTTCTGTGCTCCTCGCTATATAGCTCCTGGCTGAAAGGCGCTATCCCCAGAGAGGGGGCAGGTGTTACTCCAGACGAGCCAAGACAACCAAATTACTGGCCGTCTGGCACCTCCCGTGGGAAACAGAGAGGGAGAGGGGATGGAGGAGAGATGGAAATTTATGAGCGAGCAAGCACAGCCATGTCATATTGCCAAATGGTATGAGCAAAGATCCAAATCTTTGTATTTATTTGTGATGTATTGCCTCGCTCGCTTATGCTTGTGGACTAATAATATAGGCCAAGACATGTAGGCCTGGCTAAAGCTGTTGGCATTTAATCCATTGAGCAAGAGCAAAGTTTGTCGTGGCGCAAAAAATTACTAAACAAACGAGCAGATAAGATACTCAAAAGTTATTAAAAAAGAAAATCTGTCATAGGAACGTTTAATACATACATGTGATAAACCTTGTGGCTATTCCAAAAACAACAAATATTTGAAAAACGACAATGATTACAGGGCATGGACGTGGAGAAACCATATAGCCCCAATCGGCTAACAAAAAAACGTTTTTGAAATATATTACTTTAAAATAGATCTGTCCGAAAAATGTAAACCTGTAACCCACGACCGGTTGCCATGTAAATGCTGGTACACTTTACGGCAGTTCATAATACATCCACCACGGTCTGGTATTCCATTAATCAATAACTTTGATTGCTGATACGTCCAGTTACTTTTCAGATGTAATGCAGCTTTTACAGTTTTAGTAGGCTTTAGGTGTATTGTATGAACATTTGTGGTCTCCTCTCTCAACTGTGGCAATACCTTTGGTTACCTGTAACCATGTGATCAGTTATCCCCAAACGCCATCGGAGAATATAACAATGCAATAAATAAATAAACTGATATGAAGGCCCTTTATGACTCCTATCCCTTTAGCCATGCGCCTCTGACCTACCTAGGCTTATTCGTAAATGCTTGATGACAGGCATCTCCTCTTTTGTTTTAGAGCCGGACATGTGTACTGATAACCTCTCTCTTCGGCCAACTACTGTAAGCAACCAAGAGGGAAGTCAAAAGGAAGATCTCAATTTCATACAGTTTGCGTCCTAGGTCATTTTGCCATCTCAATACCCATCGGATAAGAAAGAGGTCCCCTCAAATGGGTTTTAAAAATGAGGTGACAAGGGAGGATAGAGGGTCAGGAGGAGACAATTGAGAGCCCCATCACATAGTCAACTGGAATAAAGCCCACATTGCACAGTGACAAAAAGAACTTGGGAGACGAAAAAAAACAGACCGCCTCTTTCTCTTTCTCCTCCATCTCCTTCCACCCCTTTACATTTATGTTTAAGTCGTTTATCAGATGCTCTAGTCCGGATCAACTTTAGATTGAGAGTTCCTTCGTTATGGTCGCCTATTGGAAAATGCCTCCTTGTGTTGCGGACACAATGGTCTACCAACTAAGCTACACAGAAACTCCTCATTACCCTCCTGGTCCTCCTCTTCCTCCTCCACAACCTTTTACTTACTATCCTCAGGTGTCTGCTGTTGCACAATAATTGTGAGGAGCAGATACTGAAATGGGTTTATTCGCTGTTCAAGGTCTCTTGTAAAAACATGCTAACCACACAAAAAACCTTTTTAACTGAAACACCTTCAGTAAGTTAAACATAAAAGATTTACAGTTTTTTTGCAGCAATGACTCCAAACTTAAAAAGAGGTCTAATCATTTTACATATAGGCCTAGGATCACAATTTTCCCCACATACCCTGATGAGTGTTGATCGATGAATGTTATGTTACAAAACAATCAATCAAATCAGTTATATTTCTTTGCAACCCAAACTGATGACAGTTGTTATAAATTAAGGTTTGGAATGAATAACTATTCCAATCGTAGGATTTCCTAAGTCTGTCTGAAGTCCAATAGGGCGCACCACTTTGAAAGCCAGACTAATGTGACTCACAAGCACGTTTGCAATGTTGTTAAATATCCCTAATAATCGCTCAGTTGTAGCCGGCATATTTATGGCCAGAATATTAATTGTATTTTTTAGGCTCTGGTAAGTGAAAGGGTTTTTACCAGTAATAGCTTCTCAAACATAGTTCATTTGTTGCTTTGCCAAGGTACTGTACCTACATACATATATATATATATATATATATATATATATATATATATATATATATATATACATAGTCATCAGCTTAAAAAAAAAAGCCTTACTTGGAAATACCAATTTCACTGAATTATCAGTGATGAATCATATTGCTGTGAGATTCTTCAAGAACGTTAACATTATCGTAATATGACGTGTACTTTAACATACTGTGCTACGTTTTGCTTTGCTTATACGACGGAACGAACTTCAGTTCACTTGCAATACGGGTTTCCGGTTGCCTGCCATAATTATCCAGCATATATGTATTTCAAAAAGTGAATGGATTCTCTTCTCCCTGGATAATAAACCAAGCACCATTATTCTGGCCAATCTGAGCCTCAGACTTCTGTTCAAGTTTATTATGTAGACAGTCCATCTGTACTCGCCATAAACCGTGAAACCATTTGTGTGTTCCAGTCGCCATCGTAAAAGGTTCCGTTGCATCACCATCGGTCCGCTTCAATTTATTCTTTACAAACTCAGGAGAGGGAAGAAACTGGCTGACGGCCACAGCCCGAACTGCTGTGGGCAGTGACCAGATTGTGTGACCGGTGCATACAGTACGTTTTTGTGTGTGAGAAACAGCCATACTGCCTGGCCCCTTTAACTGTGGATTATGTAATGGCTGAGGACTACAAGTGACCATATGTCAGGAAGCAGGCAGGCACCATGGGATTACCGTGGCCATTATCAACATTTGGCTGTTCTCATCTTCCCCACTTTATCATTCAGGTAGACTCCTTTAAAGCCCGGAGACGACCAGACACGCGTTCGTTTAATTCCAAGGGGCCTGATAGCTTTGTGTGAATTTGCCAGGGACAAATATATGGCGACAAACAGCCATATGTTCCCTGAGTGAGGAACAGAGGAACAGCATTTGGGGGTTTTCGACTACTCCGTTTTTTTTTTCTTTTCACCCTTTTCCTTTCTTTTTTTTACCTCCACTCTGGGTATTAAGACAATGTTCAAGACACCCCCCCCCCACCCCTATCCTCTCCTGCATCCTCCTCTCATTCCCTCCTCTCATCCTCCCCATCTCCTCAGTCTGAGGTGTGTGTCGTGAAGTGTGGGCCCGGGTCGGGGAAGCAGCGAGCAGCCCACAGCAGTACAAAGGCAGGTCCATGTGTTGAAATGCGGCCCCTGGGATGGGACGCATTATCCCTGTCTACTTCACCAGCAGGGTCCCAGGGCTCGGGCTGGCTCGTGGGCCCTTTGTCTTCAAACAGATGGAAATGGGCAGAGAGGAGGAGAGGAGAGGAGGTGGAGAGACACGGGAGGAGAAGAATGGAAACGGGGAGGGAAAAAAGTGAGTCAGTCTGTTCTCATTAAGTGCGGGTATTGAATGCGCTGTGGCCCCTAACAACGCGTCAGCAGCCCTGGACGGTCTCCGTCTCATTCAGACCCACGCTCGTGCCATCTGTACAGTGGGCACGTCATAAGGTGTGCGCGCATATATTAGCCGATACCGCAATGTTCCAATCTGGCAAGTTAATATGCCATATTCATGAGCTTTGTATTTGTTTATTATCTTTTTCTTAATCCAATTGCAGTTTCTTTGATGTCTCCGTCTTTAAAGGACGTGCGTATGAATTGTTTTTTATTATTAAATGGTAATGGTTTTTCCAGTCCTGATCGATGCATATGAGGATACTAAAACAGAAATGTGAGAAGTCTTCTTAAAAAAACAAGATAAAGAATTGGGAGAAGCATTGCTGTCACATTTCGTTTATCTTTCTCCGGTTCCACACACAAGCTCAGAAAAACAATAAACACTACACTTTTCACAGTTGAATGGTTTAGCAGGCAAATCAAAATAAGCAAATACAAATAATGTATCAGACACACTGGATTAAACTACAGTGAAAATATCTAATTTCGGTCAAATGTTCAGAAAAGCCAAGCCAGACCTAATAACATGTGTGTGTGGTCTCATAAGCTGTATCTCTTTTCACTTCGTCTTCATTTTACATGCTTTAATTTTTTTTTTTCTTTTTACCAAAATCCCTAAACTCATAAACTGGATGTCTTCAGGGAGGGATCCATCCATCTTGCGGACAGTAAATTTAATGATCTCAGGGGCCCACCTTGCATGCTCAATAGAGACCATCTGCACACAGATCTGAGTGGGTGCTGCAACTCAAGCCGCGCGCGTGCCTCAAATGTGAGCACGTGTCTCACACATCAATGGAACCATGTAAACAGATTTACCGCTTTCACTCAAAATGATTGATTGGGAATGGGAGGGGTCTCCTTTGTCAACGTGCGTTTTTTTTTATTTTTCCAATTAAAGCCTTGTTGAGAAAATCTAGAAAATGCTTTTTGTAAAATGGCACCAACTTGCAATGTTAATACATTTGAACAAACCATTACATATGTAGTTTGTTCTTGTTGCCTATTTGCCACTGTTTGGAATATGGTCTGCAAGAATATTTAAAAGAAAACAACCAAACATGACTAACATATTGGTAACATAAAGTATCCAGTATCGTATATATACACGATACTGGATACTTTATTACAAAAAACGAAAAACAACAATTTACTACACATAAGCAAAGAAAAGATTTGTTATCCCAATAGTTTTTAAAACAACAATGTATGGTGGTGTCTCATGCAATGCACGCTGGTACTCCAGAAGAATCAGATGCCTATTGTGAAACTGTACTGCTCTCAAATCGCCAGAGCGGGGCGCCCTAACCTAAAAATAAGAGAACTTAAATGAGCTTATTTCAAACGGTTAGCAGGAACCACTATCGACCCTGACTAATATTCTAAGGCTGAGTGTGTTTTAGAAGCGTGTTTGCAGACATATATCCTTTTTTTCAGTTTATATTTGGCCTACATGCAGAAAGATACCTCTGCTTATCAGCTGAGCTTCATATATATGTTTGGGTCAGCCTCACTATTCATGAAGCAACATCATAGTTTTTATTAATTACGACATACATGAGTAATGTGGTTCCACAGCTTTTTCTCAGCTTCTTTCCCCTGGGAGCTGAGTGTAGAAGGGGTCAAAGGGTGGTGTCCCGGGTATGACCTCTATGACAGGGCTTGGGGTGGGGAAGGTAGAGAAAGGGGGGGGGGGGGTAGCTGGGGTGAGACGTTAGGGGGAGGTGAATGACTGGAGGCAAAAATACATCTTCCTGCTTGGCAGTTTCATTGTGAAAATGATATCTAATATTTGACTAATATCTGTATTATGCATGAATAATACTGTCGACTAAACACTTTTTGAACGGCTCGTTTTTCTTGGGAGAGGGAGAAGACAAAGGATTTTGAATTCATTGTTCCTTGAGGAGACTTGGGGCCAACTAGGTGCTGAGGGTATTTTGGAACAAGGCATTGTGCCTGGGCACACTGACCCAAGATCATAGGGGGGAAATGTGTTGTTTACATTCTCTTTTGCCAAAGGTTAAATGACACATTGCTCACTACAGGGCTTTACTAATCTCATTGTTGTTTCTTACTGACTGGGTAACCCAGCCATATCTCTCCATGCTAAAAGACTGCGCTGACAAAGCCTGATAATGGTCATTGCTTTGCTCATGTTGCAATTAGATAAACCATTATGAAGGATGCAAATGTACCTCACAATATAACCTCCTTTATTCTAGATCAGAGACTAAAACTAACGATATATTCACAGGCTACTAGTATATTATGCAAATGTTCTAACTAATTACAATCTGGTGCACCAATGATGAGCAATTCTCAGAAAACATCCATAAGGTGGGGCACGAGAGGATAAAGTTATGTTGCTTGCATGGTTTCCATGGCACCGAACGCTCTTGTCACTGACCGCTCAACAGCTTGCGACAGTTTCCCTTGTACATTTGTTTCCTGGAATCTGAATCAGAAATGTATTATAAAAATCTTTAATTGTCCGTAGTAGTCAAACAAGTAAAGATTTAGTTTATATCCAATTTGGTTAAAAGGTGCTTATCTTCACGTCACTACACACCAAGGTACTAGAGAGGTAGGCAGGTATTTTATCATGTTTGGAGTGGATAATACACTGCTCTCTCCTAACTGGCCACCTTTATATGTGGCTGAAGTGAGACGGTCTCCTTCCGCTATATATACTGCTCAAATCAAGCACATTTGTTGACAATACTAGAGCTAAAACATTTATAACACATCACATTCGTTGTAAATTGTATGATAACACAATAAGTAGCCTAGCATGCTGTTTTTGAACATGGTCATCCTTTCTTACACCAAAACACCAGCTCATTCCACGAGGGTGTGGCAGATACAGCGGCACCATACGCCAGCACGATTGATGAAAGTTATTTTGCGGAGGGTAGAACACACTTCACTAGCCTACTGATGAATTGACATCCCGTGTACGAGAGGGATTTCGGAGACTTCTAGCGAATGATAAAATCCTATATCCAATCAGGCTAAATACTGCCCCCTGTAAAATTCCTTGTGATTATGGTGATTCCAACGGCCTGAACCCGGGTTGGTCCCTGACTGAACGGTGTGTTCGAGGGTAGAAGTGTTATTTCATTTACATCTTTGGATGAAACCTGCTTTTGGAATGGTTGACCTGCTGTGAGGTGAGTAGAGTCATTTAGGAAAATCAGTATCCCGCGTTGACGAGTTTGTTGGATTTCTTTTTCCCCGAAAGCGAATAAGCCCCGTGTAAATTGGGAGTTTAGCTGTTTGTTCGTGTTCCGCGTACGCTGCGCTGCGCAACTATTTATTTGTATTCGAGGGTAACGCAGGTGTTTTTATTGACAGGGAAACTACGTTTTTATTACATCCAAGGTGGTTACAATCTACAGTCCACTCGTTGTTTTATATATTATGAGCTCTAGGCTAGGACGCATGTGGACAGTGAATGTGATTTTGATTGCCGTCATTTCCTTAACCCTGAGACATAGGTTGAAAAGTTAACCCGTGTAGAAACGGGGCTCGTAGTTCCTTTCCTGCGTAACAAATATAATGACAATGACTGGTTGTTCGTCAGTTAATTTGCTTTTTATAATAAATCAAAAGAGCCAAAAACGTTTTTCAGACTTTGAATCACGGTTAAGCGAATTCGTCTGTAGTTCACTCTTGTTACCTTGTTACCAGCAGCGACCCAGATTCAGGTCCATAAACAATGTTGCGCTGAGGTTTATTTCTATCATTCACTCGCGTGTCAGTCGTTTCATATATGTATTTTTTGTTTAACCTTCCAACACTTGCTTGGTGTTGTTTGTAAATGTTTAAGCTGTCGAACCAACTAGCTGGTCAGGGCTCAGGAGGCCTAAAAGGGACCTGGGAGTTTCCTATGGAAGACCGCCATCTGGGTTACAGGTAGTGCTGGCCAGAAAAACGTATAGGCTGTAAAGTCAGACTGCTTTCGCGTCCTATAATCATAGGTACGGTACTGAATGAAGTAGTTCGTTTTCACAGAGCAAACATAACTTTTTTGTTAAAAAATAAAAATAGGACTGTAGGCTATTTGAAGTTGTTTCCACAGTGCTGTGGCTTGAAATTCACATTTTGCGAAGTATCATGTGTGAATGCTGGGTTGGGCCAATTGCCCTGTGTGTTGGCTTCAATAACTAGAAGTTATCTGTGACTTTCAGATAGCTGTAAATTCTGGGCTCGCGTTTGGCAAGTGCTTAAGTAAGAACCACTGCTCTACCGGCTACCGTAAGCCTTCTCAGTCATAGGATCTTAACTCAATTAAGGGGAATCTGGAGCACCGTTTGAAACGGGGTGTTCCACTATCATCAACAAAACACCCAGTGTTTCATGGAAAGCTGTCTTTGAAGGATGTTGTTGAATACCTCCAATATAGTTCCAGGCATTCTGTGACACCTGCATTGAAGCGGTTCTGTCAGCTAGTGGTAGCACGTTGTATGTTATACTGTTTATCTTGGCAGAGCTCCTGTACTTTGTGTTGCTGTGTAGACTGCGGCAAAGGACTCTGTGTAACGTTAACAGTTACCTGGACTGTTAGTGGTGTGTACTTTTTTATTATTGTGTTCGGACCATTTTTAAGAATCTCTTGCCAGTGGGTTCGGGTGTCAGTTGGACAAATAAACATGATGGACACGGTATTAGTTTCAGATTTTGTTCTCGCCTGGACTTCATTTGCCTCAGACCTTGATGTCTGTAGTTGTTCTATTATTTACAGTAGAGTAGGTATTGTGCAGTATTGTACCATATTTAACTTCTTCGTGGTCCAACATTGTATTGATCTAATGCATAGAATGGCAGACAAGGGAAAAAACGCCTCTCCTAGATGGCAGAGAGACCTAGAAGTCTCCAGAAACATGATCACCTGCGGGAAAGTAAGAAATCAGGTTTGAGATAATTTATATGTAAATATTACACACATAACAACACATTTGTATTGCGTTTTTGTATTCAAACGTTTTATTTAGATGTTTTTGTGTTGCACTAACTTAGGTATTGGTTCATTAAAGTTGTTTGTTGTAAATAAATAAAATTACTTTAGTTACTAGCTGGAAGAGGGTTCTTTTTTCTAGTTGTAGCCTTTTAGGTGGCTGTTTTTGTATGAGCTGGCTGGCTGGGACCAGAATTAATGCATTGGTGAAGGGGGTTCTTTGCCATGCTTTCCAAAATGTAATTTATCATGTTTTTGACATGTTGGAGTGGAAAAAAGCCAAATGTCTTTAGGTAACGGATGTTTTGACACATTGGACTGACAATAACGCCATGGCAACCCTAACCAAGGTATGTTTTTTTATCAGACCAGTGATAGACAGTCAGTAAATTATCAGTTTCTTTAGAAAAACACACACGTTGTTATTCTGTTATAAGGAAAAATGAAAATGTTTCCAGCTTGCATCTTCATGTACTGGGACCAAATCTAACATTTTATGTGTTTTATGAATTCGTTAAAGTGGGAATGTAACCACTATGGTCTTACCATAGCCAATAGCTCACATATACAATGTGGGTAGGTTACCCTAGGCTACAGGATGAGATTATAATGGGAGCAATGTTCATTTATGAAATGCATCAGTCATTTAACATGGACAACCCCCCCCTCTGACTTATTGTTCTCAGCAATGGTCAAATAAACCAGCGATAATGTCCTCTGGGGAGACCACAGGACATTATCGCTGTGTGGCGTTTCCTCCAGAGATGTTTGGCTGTGGTCATTCACGCCGTCACAGGTTGCTGTTTGTCACCGGTCCAGATTGTCTCTCTGGTATTATTTTGATATTATTTATTAAAGTCAATAAGCATTGGACGTGAGCTGACTGTGAGTAAGACGTGGCTTGCCAACGAATTGAGTGCCACATGTATCTTAATGAAAATCCTCAGTCACAGAGCTCTGTATGGACTGCAGTGGAGGTCCCGCTCCACCACCCCCACCCTTTTGCTGTCAGATCCAGGAAGGGTGGTTGTGGCGGCGACTGGCAATGTTTAGGAAATGCCAAACAATGAACCTCCCTTTCATTGTAAAATATTCCTGACTCGTCTCAGGCGAGGCAAAACACCCACTAGTAAAAGTGGAAGAAAATCTTCCTGTATGCCTATGAATAATTCACTGCAACCATTATCATATGTTTGACGGGTACACAGAGGCGGACGTCAGGGAAACGTGTGATTACCGCTGGTTTCCTAGTGGGATTTGAACATGGCGTCCTCCTGTAGCACTCGCCGTGCTGGTTAAAGGTTCTCGTTTGTTTGTCTGTCTCCTCACATCTGCAAAGAGAATATTTTAAAGCTGATGACATGACTGTCGTGAGTTCCTTGTGAGATTAACTGTGCGCGCGCCCATGTATGTTTTAAACATGGTTGGGGAGGCGTTGTAGCTGTTTTCATGTCCTTTCGATGTGTACACAACTAATTATTGTTACGCTTCATGTTTGAATGCTTTCTCTCCAAACAACGTGTGCACTTTTGACCAGTCCATCTTCCCTACAGAGCACACATTCTTCTTAATTTGTTGCAGAACTGTGTGGTATCTGGTCAACAAAGGCGGTACGATAGAGCAGTAGGGTTCTTTTTGGGGACGTGGCTGTGAGACGGGGCACTCTGGGACGGAGGTTTCATCCCCCGGAACTAATTGGCTCATTTGCTTGGCGTACAGCGTCTCCATGACTGCGATTCTGAGGAATGCATTTAGTCGCCGACTGTCTTGTTTGGCCCCCGTGGCCCCTACTCCCGCGTGGCCCTTATTAATCGCGTTGTTACCTTCTCGCTTAATGTCTCATTATCCCCCTTGTTTAGGCTGTCTTGTTACGCCGCCGTTAGCGCTAGGAAGTCAGCGCCTCCACCACGACCACAACAAACATGCACGGAGCCGTTCGTCTGCCAGTACGCCGCTCAGCTGGGGGAAATTGATTGGATATCCTCGTTAAGTCCTGATGCGTCATTGGTTATTAATTACCGTGACTACATTTCGCCGGGGTCTGTGAGGCAGCGTTATTTCCTGTAGATATTGTATGTCTTTAGCGGCGCTGTGTGGGTTCTGGTCGGAAGTAAGTGGACCCGTTGTTCATGTTCTGATGTGCTATTGGGCTGCCCTTTGTGCCTTAGCATGGTTGTACTTCCTGTTCCAGTTATTTCTAAGTATCTGGCTTGGGGTTGTTTGGGTTCTTCATTGTCACAAAGGACATGTTTAAAACAATTGTTTAAAAATGTTATCTCAATCTAACACCCAGGTTGGTGGGTTCAATTCTAGCAGGGGACTTGTATCAAAATGAATGCAATCTGACTTAAATGTAAGACAAAATAAAATGTGAGTATATCAACAAATAAAAATGTTCCTACCCATTACATTTTTCAAATTCAAAGGTTTTGTGTTGTGATGTCCTCTATCAGACCAAAATACATAACTGTCACTCCACATCACTTGATTTACATTTGACATACATTTCTGTTCCCCAAAGTCTCAATTTGTTTTGTAATGAATTTGTTAATATATTAATTATTATTATTATTATTCATACTAAAGCATGCATTACATGTGCACACATACACCTTCAAAAACAATGCACATGTAAAACAAATAACATGACTGGCTTGACAAATGATTTGAAAAAGCAAAGTCATGTCAACTGATGCTTAAAAACTAAAATAAATCAGTACAATGCATAGTTACAGAAGTATACTATCTTACCAAGCTCCAGAGCTTCCGATCAAAAACGAATAATGTGGAAGTGTAGCCTATACAAATACTGAAGGGAAGTGTGGGCCTCAGACAACATTGTCTGGATACTGGCTGTGTTGTGAGTGGAAGTGTCTTATCCATTCCATAAATGAACCATGTCCATTGTCTGTTTTCACTTTGAGGAAGAGGTGGAGTTGACCTTCTTTAAAGTCTCAAGTCAGCCTTTTAGATGCTTAATGCTGATCTTTGTTACACAAGTGGAAAAAAATTCAGCAGTCTCCATCTCTCTCTCCCGTCTCTCTGAGGATGTTATCTTATCCAGTGTAGAGAGGAAGACCGTGGCTGGAATGGAGAAATAACAACACGGGCGTTCTCATTGGCCAGCTCTGTTGCACTGCCTGCCTGTCCCGCCCACTGGCTCTACCAGAGGAAGGCGGGCCCCGCTGGCCTCAGATGCCACGGGGCGCAGGGTAATGGTGCGGGTGCACGCCGTTGTCCACTTCAGTTCGTCACGACCGCGGGAACCAAACTAGCATATTTCTGTATGCAGACCTGCAGTGGCTTGTGATATTTCAGTAGAGGGTTGGTTGTTTTAATGCACGCGCATTAAACTCCAAACATGCTGGAACAGCAGGAAGTTGCCGTCTTAAGAACCGTAAACCGTATCCTCTTGAGTGTGCAGCCAATTCATATCCAATAAACCCTGTTATCAGACATGCATCTCTTCTTAGTAGAGGCTGGATAGTCTTTAGCCAGGTTTGGGAGTAGACCTAATGGTATGGAATTAGTGTGGTGTTTTAATTTTTTGTTCGGCCTTTGATATTGAAATCGCTCCCAAGCATCCACACAGCCTTTAGCGTTTTCCGGGAGATTTATCCTCCTGGGAAAGAATCTTTCAGAGATTAAAGCCTCTGCGGACCATCTTTGCAGTGCGTTATCGCTCCGGCAGAGCCGATGAACAACTCTTTCTTTTTGAGAAATCAAACTGAAACTCAGAATACGAAACAAACGGTTCTGTGAGAAGTCTGCTCTTGGACCAGGTTTCTCAATTTTCATCTGAGAGCTTCTGGTTTTCAGCGACGTGATTGTTTTGTTTGTTTACCTGGAGAGATCTGTCTTTGTGATGAGGTCACCGTAGTGGAATGCTGGGAGAGCAGAGAGGCCTTGTAGCTGCCAGACTTTCCCCTGGAGATGACTCTCGCTGATAACGCTGGGGGCTGTTTTTCTCGTCTGAACATTATTCTCTTGGAGGTCCAGAGGAAGACCGGCATGTGCTGTAATGACGTCTGTCTTGCCGTGGGCCCGTCTGTCTGTGGGAAGGTACACTTGTGGGGGCAGGGATTCAGAGCCAAGGCTGCTTCCGGTCTGTTGATGTGCATGCAGGGTAGGTTTCAGGTGCCTAGGATGGAAGAATAGCCAGTCACAAAGTGAACCTTTCCACGTTTCTTTGAACCATATGCCAAAGCCTCTCCTGTCGAGTGTAACTGTCTCCGTCCTTTTTCGAATTACTGATTCCACCGACTGGCAATGAAACAATTGTGTTTCTCATTTATCTCCTCGACTGTTATGCCTGTTATTATAGATTGTAGAATTGATTGCTGAACTCCCCCCTCCCCCCCACCCCCCAGGTTGATGATTTCTGGCCAGGACCCGCAGGGTTACTTTCAAGATTGACCCCCGACGGCACGCAGCCTCGGCCAATCTCCTGAGCGAGCTCCGCCTCCCGCCCGACAAGACCGCCCACAAGCTTCCGCTGCGCCTGCCAGCGGCCACGCCCAGCAACCTCCTCGCGGCCCTCGGCCAGTTGCCGAGGAGGAAGGACCTTGTCGCCATGGACACGGAGTCCACGTACTCGGGGTACTCGTATTACTCCGGACGTTCCCGGGGATCCCACAGGCACGGGTAAGAGGACGGACGGACCGACAGACGCAGGACTTCATTAAACCTTCTTCTCCACCCTCTCCACCCTTTTCTTGTTCCCGTCAGTCTTTCACTCGTCTCTCTCCCCGTTCACTCCCTCTCCCTGGCGAGGCACAGTGGGGTTATTTGTCTGTCATTAGGGGAATAT
The DNA here is from genome assembly GCA_016801125.1 of Novumbra hubbsi. NCBI lineage: Eukaryota > Metazoa > Chordata > Actinopteri > Esociformes > Umbridae > Novumbra > Novumbra hubbsi. The sequence continues at coordinate 26,724 of JACXGK010005632.1, forward strand.
CCGTGGCTGACAGGCCCAGGAAGGCAGTGGGGGGACAGCTGTTGAAGAGGCCTGACTGATGGCTCAGAGTATGTTAGGAGGGGCTCCTGTTCCACACATACCCCCCCATGTAACCCTGTTCCACACATACCCCCCCATGTAACTCACCACCACCACTGCCTGCACTTGCTATGTGCCTATCTGGTGGGACCCTTGAAATGGTCCTTGTCTTCTGCTTTTTCACTATCTCTGGTCCTCACCCGCTCCATCTCCCTGTATTTCATTTTCACTGCCTCTGTCTGCCTCTGTCTGCCTCTGTATCTCTGTCCCTCTTCCTCGCTGCCTCCGTTTCCCTCTTTTTTTACCCTCTGTAATCTCTCACACTCCAGACTGCTCTCAACTGCAGTGATATCTCCCTGGCTCCCTGGCCCTGGGTGTGTTAAAGAGAGCAGCTGTCCTCCCCAGTTCATCTCCGATTGACCCCCCCCATTTCTCCAGTGATGTCGCCACCACTCCCGGGGGAGCTATGGGGCTGGCATCAGCTCTCCGCTCGCATTCTCCCAGAAAGGAATTTGACCTTGTAGTCAGAAGTGTTTCTGGGAGAATTGGGCCCACTTGAATGTAGTGGTGGTGAGGGAGGAGACCTTTACTCTGCCCACCCAGTCCTCTGTCATCCTGGGTCTTCTACTCTGCAGACAGTGGTAGCTGGCTCCTGGCGTTAACCACCTTCTCAGTAGAGTGTGTGTGTGTGTGTGCGGGCGATGACAAATTAAAGAGGCAATGCCTCCCCCCTCCCCTCTCTGTTAATCTCCTCCGTCTCATTTGTCTCCTCTTTCTCCCATCTTACCGAAGGCCCCTGCTGGCCTTTCATTTGATAGACAAAAGGGACCGTTGGCTTTGAGGGCCCCTGTCTCATCTGAAGATGTAATCCTTTTACTCTGTGGGGTGCCGCTTGAGAAGTGGATTTGGATTGCCATTGTCTAATAACATCTGTGCCATGCATTCAAACACACAAATAAACAAATGTGTGCGTCTTTGAGTTCCCATGTCTGTCCTTGGCACACATTTCTAACATGTAAAACAAAGGGCATAACCTGTGATGGTCAAACAGCAAGAGTTCCATTGCCAAGATATTTCCTTGACACCTCTAAAGCTGCATGATCCCAACAAATGTCAAACATCTCACCCGCATGATCCCAACCAATTTCAAACATCTCACCCGCATGATCCCAACCAATGTCAAACATCTCACCCGCATGATCTCAACCAATGTCAAACATCTCACCCGCATGATCCCAACCAATGTCAAACATCTCACCCGCTGACTCTTCAGATTACTGCTCTGGAAAGCTGCCCACTGGTATGTTTTCGTAACTACCATAGTTCTACCCGGACTGTCCAGTCACTAAGCCTATGGGCCTCGATCTCCAGGACTTCAGATTCATTGGTTAATTTATTAGGAACCAGATTACCTGTCGTTCTTTCTAAACTGTGGACAGGTGTTGGGTTACTACTGTTTTTGTCTTCTCCAGAGACACCGGTTTTTAGTCTTTTGTTGGTGTGTAGGCTGTCAGTGATGATCTACCAGTCTCACATTAATAGTCAGTCATGTGGAAAATGTGGTCTTTTGATTGGTCGGACTCCAATTATATGGTGGCACAATATATTAAAGCAGGGAAACTAATGGATTACTGTATCATTTGGCAAACTATATTTGTTTTACTTGTCTAGTGTTACAGTCCCCAAAACTGTTCCCCTGAGTGAACCAGGCCTCGCTTTAGGGACAAATCCATTTCTGGAAATTGCAGATTAGAGTTGATGCATATGGAAAACCCAAGTGGAAGGGAAAGTACCCCCTACCCAGTACTGGTTTGCTGGTTTTCACTATGTTCAGCTGAATCTCGGTTTTCTGGCCTGTCCCATGCAATCGAAAAACGCTGGTGCATGTCAGGCAGTTTGGGACTGTTGTGTTATCCGGGGGCAGCTAATCGTAGCCCGTCAGGTCACGCCACAACTCCGCTTATCACCCAGCTCTCCCTGGGCCTCTCAGGCTCCACACTGTGTGGAGAAATGCCATTTGGGAGAACAACTACTATGTGGGTTTGCTCGTCAGTCTGGGTCAAGTCCAGGCACGCAGTTTGAGACCTTGGCTATATCAAAGCAGGGTTGAGTATGTAGCCTCGGTTGGTGTTTTGTCTTTCTACCAGACACACCTCTTCACCTGCTCCCTTTTCTCGCTCCCTTTTCTCGCTCCCTTTCCTCGCTCCCTTTCCTCGCTGGCCAAGATTCTCGCCCCCCCCGGCAGCTGGGCTCAGAACGGGGCGCAGACACGGGGTATGCCTCACACAGGTGTGTGTGTGGGTGGGCGGAGGAGGTGTACGCTGGCTCCTTTCACCACACCCTGTGTGTCAGTGCGAGGGTGTTTGCAGACGTTGTCACACTCCGCTGCAGGGAAATGGCTCCAAGCTCTGGCTTGGTTTTCCACTATGGTTTTCCAGCTTGGTTTTCCAGCTTGGTTTTCCAGCTTGGTTTTCCAGCTTGGTTTTCCAGCTTGGTTCTGCCCTATCCCCAATCTCTCCATGTAGAAGCCCCATCTGCCCTCTCCCACACAGGATGTATCATTCTATTAACGAGGTGGTTCCAGAGGTGGGCTGTTGAATAGCGATGAGGACGGTTGGCGCAGCATGTTAACGATGCAGGAGGAAGAGGAGGAGGAGGAGGAGAGAACACACTGTTGGGCCCACATGCTATCTCCAGTGTTCTGTCTGTTTTAGTACCTCTGAAAGGTTGGCTATGGTCTGAAATGGGCAGTTGAAGACCCCTTTGACACCTTCACGCTGGAAGTTGGGAGTTGGAACAGTCTTCTTTGCTGAAAATGTAATTGTTTTGTCAGAATTATATTTGGTTGGATGGTAAAGTTATTTGGTATAATTAGAATTCCAAAGGTTTTTAAACCAATTGCATTTTCATTACTTTACGTTACTGTAGGCTTATAAGCCAATTGGATTTATATTGCTTGATGTAGCTGTAGGCTAAAAAACAAATCGGATTTTCATTACTTTGTTACTGTAGGCTGTCTGTTACTTATGTGAAATCAAGCTTATTCCTGGAAGAAGTGATATTTTAGATTACAGCTCATTCTAATAACAAACAGTATGTGTGTTAAATGCAACACTGTTTCCAAAAATGTTCCTAATGCAAGTCACCTATGCTACGTGCACTAATACACCCCTATGCCATCAGGGATGCTGGCTTTTGAACTGTGCACTAATGGAAACAATTTAATTTGTCAAAACACAGGACAGTATTGCACTTTGCCGCAGTCCATCTTAAATGAGCTCGGGCCCAGAGAAGCCTCCAGTGGTACTGGATCTTGTTTACGTATGGTTTCTACTTTGCACGCTAGAGTTTTAACTTGCATTTGTGGATGCAGCGACATACTGTGTTCACAGAACCAGTTCTCCTGAGCCCATGCAGTGTCTGTTTTAATGCAGTGACTTCCAATCAAGTGGGCAAAAATCAAGAAAATTACTTCTAAATGGCATTCATTTTTGGACAACCATAAACATTTTTTATTTTTATTTAATCCAGACAGTTTCTATTATTAACAATATTACACCTATTAGTAACGATGCTTATGGCCCTTTTGAAATGGTATCGCTATTAAAACAATGCACATCCAATGTCCTTCTGGTTCTTATACCTTGATTAAGCTCGCCAGCGCCCCTTGCCGCCACAAGGAGTCGCTAGAGTGCAACAAGGCAACCACAAGCAATTACTAATCCACCAATTCCTTAAAATGGGTGCCAATTGCACTGCCCTCTGTGTGACCCCGGGACTAGCAAACCTCCCTCCTAATTGGCTCCTTACCACCAGCTAAACTAGACTCAAAGTATTTGGTTACAAATCCTGCTATTTAAATACAGAGCTAATAATATCTTAGAGAAAGACCCCGTTGAACGACTTAAGTGAAATGTATTTAATCACACAAGGAAGCCCATCCTGAGCCACTCTGGATGGAGTGGGTTGACACCCCATACCGTGCCAGGCACCGAAACGCTAACTCATTATGACAGCATGAGGTATTGAAAAGGGTTGAAACATCCCTTAACAAGGCCCACTGAAACACACCCGAGTCCTCTGCCAGCAGTAAGACATCAGGGACCATGTTGCTTCCTGAAGGGGAAGAAAGAAACAATAAAGCCCCCCCTATTTAGAGGCTCTGTAATTTGTTGCACTTGTTACTTCCTTTATTCTCTTCACAAAAGACTCAAGTGGAGATGAAAGCTCAGAGGGGTAACTTATGTTATGTGAAAACATTAACTGGTAGTCTAATCATGTCCTGTAGTCGGTCAAAGCCGTAGTGTCTTGCTCGACATTGTCAAATGGAGGGTCTTCCTCTCCCTTGCCTCCCCATAAAACCTGACCACTTTCAACCTCGACTTTCTTTTCAAATCTACTGATTTTTTTTCTTTCTTCCTATCTCATTGAACTATGGAGAAACTGGAAACAGGCTCACTAGCCATTTATTTAAATGTTGGGATGGAAACTGACTAACGATGGACACCTGTTTGGTGCCTTGCAGAAGGGGGCCGGTGTATAAAGTGTTGTCATTTGCATTATGTGTAAACGTCCTAAAATCCGTCCTAAACGTCCTACAATACCAGCTGAAAATCAATACATTCCACAAGAATGTATTCAGCAAGACTGTGAAGTGTAAAATCATCATAAATTGCAATTATTCATTTGATTGTACTCTACCGTATAAAATTAATGCAATTGGCTGCTTGATTAAAAAATACAAAGAAATTCAGCAGTTGTCTGTGGCTATTTTGATTTGCTGTTTATCGTATCTCTATTATCTGGCTTAGGGGAATGGGCCCCTTTGAAGTGGTTTCCACTGGTTGAAGCTAAATATAATTTTTACAATCTCTTCTGTTCGCCTTTTTACCGAACAGATTTCTTAGTTGCAACAGTAAGTAAATAAGTTATTTTCTCGGTGTACTTTTATACTAGTTGGCCAGAGGAAGCTCTTTACTGAATTTCCTTCCCTGTCCCTCAGAGAAGCGTCTTGAGGTAGTTTTCATCAGGCAGACTGCTTTATGGGCCTTCCATTGAAGATGGAAGACTTGCAATGTTCTGTGAAAAACAATTATCGCATTTCCTCTTGCAATCTTACAAGATATCAATCACCTTTTACTAATTAGAATTTTTCATTCTTATTTTATCATTTTATTTATTTTAAGTTTATTGCGCCTTTCCAAGCAAATGAGCACTTGACAAACGGCGTTCCGGATCGTTTGGCTGGCACTGTAAAACGTAGGGGCTTGGGGATGGAACGCTGAATTGGCATCCCTGTATAATTAGTGATGGGTGAACATCCTACACGGGGTCATCGGAAGGGCAATAGGAAATGGAATGGAATCGTCCCGAGATCAGATTAGTGAGAGCTGGGAGGCCGAGGGGGCGGTGGGCGACGTTCCTGTCAGGGTGAATAGGCCGTGATGCAGCCATTTTCCCCTCTATATACACGGACGGATGTGG
>JACXGK010005633.1:0-11985 GCA_016801125.1 Novumbra hubbsi
CTTTTTCCCCCCCCCCCCCCCCCCTCTCACCTGGTTTAATCTGCTGCGGTACATGTTCACTTGTAGGGTCAGGTTAAGTCCTCAACCTGAACCAATCAGTAGCTGCTTGATTTGCTTCCTTTGCAGGTGATTGGGGTTTTAGATGTTGGTTCCTAGGTTTTGACAGGTGTGTTCTTGCCCTGACAAGAGACACCCAAATTGAAACCATCCTTCAAAACAAATCTTGTTGGTGCGTGTCATTGGTCCTGCCTTTCTTAGAGAGCTGGCTCTGAAACTAGGCTAAATCAGTTGGTTGCTGTCAGTCTAACAGCTTTGTTACTTTCTTGTACATACTCTATGCCAATTGTGTATGTGCTTTTTAGGCTTGAGTGTGTGGAGGCAGTGAAAATTTGGTCAAGTGCAGATGCAAATAGACATTGTGGGGTGCAGGGAGGCCGCTTGGTTTAGCTGTTCAGCAGTCTGATACATAGGTCCAGACCCAATGCTCCAACACCGCTTGCCAGATGGTTAAAGGGTCAGTGAACAGTCTTTGGCTTGTTTGACTAGTGCCTTTTACGGCTTTCGGAGGGCAGAGCCCTCGCCCCTTTTGACGCCTCGGGCCATCCGCACTGCCATGTTTTGAACCTTGAGGTTAAGGGAAGGGTAGTTGCTGTAACAGGCGGAGCCTCCTAAATCTATCGGGCCTTCGGCACCATGGTGCCCGTTAGGAATTAAGATGTATTTCACAACGGACTAACGCATCTCCTCCCTCTGTGACGTCAGGTCAGTGTTGAGGTTCTGAAGAAGCGGGCCGAGCGCTTTGGCATGAACGTCTCCCCTGTCGCCAAAACGGTAAGCTGACTCATGAATACTGGGAACTTAACACACGTATGCTGGTTCCTGGTTTTACCTTCCGATCTGTGTTCAGTTCCCTTGGTGAGGATTTGTCCGAAAAGAGGCTATAATAACAAAATGCAATTAAGAATATTTTGCTTTGAATTTAGTTTAAGTAAAATACAATTACCCCTCAAATATACTCAAACAATAACATACCGTCAGTGAATTACGAGTGACAAAATTATAAAAATGCATTTAAAGTGCCAAGTTCAAAACCGAAATGTTGCCAATTGTTTTCTTTTGTTGGTGACCGTAACACATCAGTAAGTGTTGGGGAGGACTGAAAACCTGTAGAAACTCATGCCTTTTAGGATGTGGTTGTTCTATATACATTTTGTAATAACAAGCATGGCCTTTTCTACAAGCCTTTTGTTACTGATAATCCAGTCAGCATTTTTCTCCACCACACCTTGTAACCAGGGCTCTGAGTTACTACATTTCATTAGTAGTATTGGTGCTGCTTACTTTGTTATAAGCACCACAGTGTGTTTTCTTCACAATTAATTATAGGTCATTTTGAAGCACATTCTGCCTTAGGAACAGTCATGTAACCCTGGATACATTTATTCAATTGTTGGGTGTTGGTCTGAAGCTCTAAGTCATAGTTTCAAGGAAACATAACACCGTTGGTTCAATGTCAGGGTGTGTCACTGCCAGTTAAACACTGAATATCACCCCAGGATAATGCAGTGTGCTTGCCAGGCCATTTACAAGATTTCCAAGCATCCTATTTGAGCAAGCAGTGTGGATATATGTGCTTGTGGTCTGTATGTCTTGAAGAATGCATGGACTGAAATTCCACAGTTGTCATAAGATCTTTATCTATTTTTCAAATTGTGAGAAAAGACATGTAAAATGTATTAAAAAAAATTGTTATTCTGAAGAAAAAATAAATGTCTCAGACTAGCACTGGAACTATTCGATCACCAATGACCGCACTTACTTGTTAGTTACCAGGTGAACACCATTGTCATTGAGTTTATACTCTTTCCATGTCAGGGGTCTGGCCAAAGCCCTGGGTTCGTCTTTATAGCACTGGGAGAGTTGTTCCAGTTATAGTGCAAATTGAAGATGTCCATATTATTTAAATGATATAGTTTTAATGATAATTGTCTCCTAAATAGGTCCTTAAACCTATTTTCAGATGTAGCTATTTACTTTTCTAGCAGTTGCCTAATTTATGAAGGTCAACAACCTTTTGTCATTGAATGTGTGTTCTCTGACCTTGCCCGTGTTGATGGATCACTAGGCAGGCTGGCTTGGGTGTCACCTCGTTTATACCCCAGCGAACCCGGGAGTCATGAACCACCGCTTCATCTTGATTAGGACTTCTTACTTGATCTTCTTAGATCAATGGGATGTTTTCACAGCTCTCTTGTTTTATGAAGCCCCCCGTAATTCTAAAAAGACTTTCACTGGTAAAGTTACCCGATTGGTTGCTATGTAGTTAACCAATGAGGTAACATGCCTAATTGAATGTTAAATATAGGGTAATAGTGCCTTTTTATGAACAGGGTTTACCAATCTGCTTTTTCCTTGTGAACACAAAACAAAACGGTACCATATCATTACGGCAATTAACTAATCTTGTGTCCCTTTAGAGCCCCGGGCACGGCCGTAGTGTTCACCACAACCTGTTCTGTTCCTACGTTGGCGTTCAAATTAATATACCCCAACTATTGCTTTTCTTTCTGGGGATTTTGGCCTGCAAGCAGTTAATGTTCTTGTTTGTGCTCCGTTTTAATCTGCTGTAATTCAAGAATGGTGTGCGCACACACACACACGCCGCTTGTATTGAGTTCAGTGCTGCAAGCCTCACCTTTCCCCTCCCTCTCTCTTTTCACTTAATGTTTTTTACACAACGGAAATGGCAGCCCCTGGGGGGGGCAGATATAATAGCTCCCGGTTTGGGGGGGGTATAAATGGCGTTACGAGTGTGCAGTGAGTGAGGAGCAGATTCAATTATCGCGGCAGGGCCTTTTCACTGGAGCCTTTTGTGTGCAGGCGGAAGTGCCCGGAACCGAGCTCCTGGGGAGATGGGCCACAATGCGTGTTGTGTAATGTCAGCAGACGTCCACTTCTCTCCCTCTCATTCCTCCTCCCCGCCCGCCTCCCCATCCTTGGCATGTGTTCTCTTCATCCACAGGGGAAGGAGTGATGGAGCCACTGAGCGAATGTGCTTCTACTACTGCTCTTCCTGCGTTGTAGTTCTGGCCTGTCGGGTGTGTTTCCGCCTCGTGTGGGCTAGGATCTCTTTTTGCCTGTTTTGGTGTTTGTGTAGAAAATGGAGTATAGTCTTCACCCCCCTTTACGTTGTGTTTGGGTGGTTAATCGTTTTAGGTCGTGGTCACCATTGGACGGTCAATCTGGGAATCATCTGTTTTGACCTTGACGGGAGGTAATCAATGAACCTGACTTAACCCTTACCTCACCCCTCCGTTGGGTTTTGTGTTCAGCCTCGTCGTCCCCGCAGCTAATAGGCCTACACTGTGAGGGGAGGGGCCTGCATCGGCGTCTGTTCAATACCCCCTTGCCCCTGCTCAAACCTACGTCTTGTGGATTGTCTATGAGAGGCTCTTGCTGGTCAGGGATAATTGCTATTGACAGGGTGGAAAAAGGCCCTGGCAGCCATGATAATTGTCACAGAGGAGGGGAGAAGTGGTCGGCCAACCATCCCTTGAGTAGAGAGTGAACCCTGGGGAGAAGCTCATCAGAGCCATTGTGCCGGGGCGGCTAGGCCTGCTTGAGGAGGCTAGGCCTGCTTGAGGAGGCTAGGCCTGCTTGAGGAGGCCCATTGTGCCGGGGGGGCTAGGCCTGCTTGAGGAGGCCCATTGTGCCGGGGGGGCTAGGCCTGCTTGAGGAGGCCCATTGTGCCGGGGGGGCTAGGCCTGCTTGAGGAGGCTACCGCAGCAGCACAGGGAGCCGCGATGCCCAGAGGTTCAGTTAGCAAGGCAGGAAGCATTTGAAGCGCTGGGGTTCTAGTGTGTCCTCAACGCTGTACATACATTTACAGTTAAATCAGTTTGTATGTTCACCGTTGTTGGCTCTCGGATTGTTAGGAGTACACACGGGGTTGGTCCTGGCGTTGCTCGCTGACTTCCAACTTCAATGAGTGGACAACACATCCTGACTCTCTTTCCAGGCAAAGCCGCTTGTACTGTTCCATGTTCGTTCTTTTTCATTGTTTTTGTCTTCGCTGACTTTGTCACGACGACTGTTTGGTTGTTCATAACGTCCGTAATTGTTCGGCACCTGTTATTAACACGCCTTCATTCAATCAGCTTCACCCTTTTTAATGTCAGGGTGATGTGGTTGTCAGAGAAGAGTCATGTCCGTTCTCTTGTCAGTCACATCAACAACTACATTTTCAATGCACCCTCAGGTTGAACGTTTTGGTTTAGAAAAGTAACTTCATTCTGTCCGGTCTCACTCCGATCGAGCTGGTTAAATGTGAAAGCCAGTGAATGGAGCAACCTCAATAGGTGAAAATAAACAATTGCATTTGTCCAGGAGTACATCGGGGGGAGGCAGAGGGGGGAGGCAGAGGGGGGAGAAGGCCCCCCCCAACGTGCTAAGATTCCCATGGAGCCTTGCGCACTCAGGCTTCTCTCTGTTTAAAGAAAGATATCGTAAAGTACTTCAGCAGTAGATGATTTCTCTTTCTTTTACACTGTTTTTATTTGGGCAGGGGAGGGGTTGGACATGGTTAGACACACACACACACACATTTACACACACAAAATGTGCTCCTCAGGTTTCCAGCGCTAGCCCTCAGAAAAGCCTGCCATTGTTTGCAAGTGAAAGGCTCTTGTTTCAGCTGTGTAACTAAATCAAGAGCTCCTTCCACACAAAGAGGCCTGCACAGCCTCACTCCTCCAGATAGTGTTGGTTCGAGTGGCCCGGGGTATTAACTGTGTTCCCCTATTGTTAGAACACCCCCACAACCCTAAACCACTCGCCCCCACGCCCAGATTCTCCCGTGGACCACGTCTTTGCCCTCTGCTTCTCCACCATGTTTAGAATGCAGCCTTTTTCGAAAGTTGGCTGTGAAGTAGTGGGGCCTGTGGTTCCATTAGAAGTTTAGGTATGTTTTGAGAAGGAGGGAATTTGTGTTATCTTAAATAGAAGAAATATTCCTAATTTTTAAACTCCAGGTTTTTTTTGTCTGCTACTGGTATAGAGACGGAGCCTTAGGCCAGATCTTTTTTTATGTATGAATAAGTGTAGATAAAGGGCCTTCCACTGACAGAAAATGCATATGTGTTTGAGGTGATTCTCTTCTATTTAAATTTTTTATTTATGTTTCTTTTCGTAGAAAACCCTGAGCATGAGGATTTTTTAGATATGGAGGGGTACATCTGTTGGTTGCTAACCCTAGGGTCTTACCCCTGGATGGGTCATTGAGTTTCACTTGGCCATGCTGTGAGCCAAACCTTTGGGTGCTTACAACAACATGGAATATATGGTACTTTTTCCTCCAGTCCATTCTCTCCAATTCCATATTTTCTTCCATTTGTTCTATTCCTTCTTCATAATGTTACTTTCTTACATCACTATGAAGAAGTTAAACTGGTATCATTGGTAAGCCTTTTTCAGCAAGGCAGGCTTCATATTAATACATTTTTATTAAAATGTTATGTTGATTTTAATTTACGCTTTGCTTTTTCTGTTTTGGCCGAATAATCTAAATGGTATGTCTGTCGGTATTCTTGTTGGTCTGTCACGTGCTGTCAAAACGCCCCATCATGCTACACATTCACAAACAGTTTTTATAAAAAAAATATATATATATATTTATTTATTTATATATTTGTGAAACAACTTGTAATAATTTATTTCATGTTTCAGTTGGCATTGTCTTTTGATGCTAATTATATCCTTCTGTTGATGTGCCTGTGATGTAGTTTTGACGGTTGCTGGTGATAACGAGATTCCCAAACCGAGCTATCACTTCCGCTTCAGCCTACAAATTGGCTGCCCTTGAATGAACCCACCGCTGCCCCTTCCCTTGCATGCCTCCGTACAGTAGGATGTCTTCCGGCGTTATGTAATGGCTCCCAGAAGCTATGACGGTGAGCCATGCGTGTGGAGACCGGGGAGCTGTAGTTACCAGTCCCTTACCCCTGCTACCTTTTCATATCCACATCTAATTTCCTCGCGGACTTCGTTACGACATAAGCCTCATTACTCCACCTTGGCCCGGTCCGACCCGGAGAGGAGGGGAGCGGCTATAATGAGGGGGCCCCTGGGGACCGGGGCAAGGACCCAAGGACTGGTGACCTGCCCATGGACCTGGGAGTGTCTGTGGAGGCCTGCATGGACTAACGTAATTGTTTAAATGACTAATTAAGAAGGCATTATTGGGGCAGCGCTGCTGGCAGCTGGTAGTAAGAATGGAAGTGAGAAAGTGGAGGTAAAAGGAGTAGCTGAAGAGAAATTTAAATGATAAAAAGAAGAAATAATGGCTTATTTTGTGTTTTTGTCACGACCTGGCAACTGGCATACCGGTGCTGGCAGGATGATGTTTCCACAGAGTGTGTTCTTTAATTGGCTTAGGTAACACCAAGGGCATAATTATTTATTTTTTTGTTCTTATGTTAATGGAAATGCATGCCTCTAAGCTAATTATGTCTCGGTTCTTAGTGTTCATTGTAGAGTACAATCGCAGCGCATAGTTGAACTGCAGGATGATAAAATGCCCTAGTCGATATGTTTTTTACGGTTTCCTAAATGGTTCAGGGTTCTGTAAAACTGAAGTTAAATTGCTTAAGGTGACTAGCAAGTACACCTTTCATGGTTTTAGTGTTATAGGACTTTGCAGCAAATATTGCCTCAGGCTTTTGTAGCCTGGCTGTCCCACAGTACATGAAATTGGCTCCCTTCCCGGCACTGATAAGCATTGTTTGTGGACCTGCTCTCTTTGGGAGTGTTTTGGGTCAGTGGGTCAAAGACCGCCACACACCGGTGACGGACAGCGCAGGTTAGGGTGTGCCATCTTTTACTCTTGCCGAGTGGTGACGTTTTTGCAATGGTCAAGCTGGTTTGTGGCAGGGTTAAGTGTGTGCTTTGGCGTTGGTATAGCCTTCCTGGAGTCTGCATTTGTCTGGACCTGTTTGTGTTGGTGCAGTGAGGTGTGTTGGGGGATGGGGGAAGGTGAGTGAGGTTGATGACTGTGTCAATTCTGCCGTTTTGTTGGGGGGTCATTTTGTCCTGACGGGGCCCAGGCGTTCCCATGAATCAATGTGTGTCAGGAAGGTGTTAGAGATGATGGGGGGTGCCCGTTGTGGCGCTGCAGTGACACCCACATAAGACTCCTACTGCTGGAGGTCAAGTGTGACACCTCATTAGAACAATGTTGATATAGTGAGACAACGCAACACGTCTCTTCCCATGAGTTTCTGGCAGCGTTGAGGTGACACGCACACACACACAGCCACACACACACACCCCACTGAACCGAGGGTGGGTGGGGCCCCTTGCTTATTTTGGATACACTGATGGGCTAACTAAGGTTAGGAAACATTGTAGCATCTACTGACAACAATGGTGATCATGTAACAACATTTCAATATACTTTAATGTGACCCCCCCCACCACCACAGTATCGACTGAGTCATTACTTTTATCAATAATAATGTCAGTGGCATTTGTTTTTAGGTAACACTATTTTAATTTGGATTGGCAATTATGCAAAAATGGAAAAACTAACCTTTTCAGGCGGTGTGTGTTCTTGTGAACAACCTTTTTCTGGTGTACTGAGCGTCCGGAAAGTATTCACAGCGTTACACTTTTTCCACATTTTGTTATGTTACTGCTGTATTCCAAAATTGATTAAATTCATTTTTATCCTCAAAATTCTACACACAATCCCCCACAATGACAAAGTGAAATAATTGGGTTTTTTTTAAGTTTTTGCACATATATTAAAAATAGAAAACAAAACAAATCGCATGTACATAAGTATTCACAGTTTTTGCCATGACACTCAAAATTGAGCAATTGACTGTTTCCACTGATCATCCTTGAGATGTTTCTACAACTTGATTGGAGTCCACTTGTGGTAAATGCAGTTGATTAAACTTGATTTATAAAGGCACACACCTGTTTATAAGGTCCCACAGTTGACAATGCATGTCAGAGCACAAGCCAAGCCATAAAGTCCAAGGAACTGCTGCATTGAATGTCCCAATGAGCAAGTTTGGAACAACCATGACTCTTCCTAGAGTTGGCCGCCCAGCCAAACTGACTGATTGGGGGAGAAGGGCTTTAGTCAGGGAGGTGACCAAGAACTCGATGGTCACTCTGATAGAGCTCCAGCATTGTTCTGTGAAGAGAACCTTCTGGAAGGACAACCATCTATGCAGCACTTCACCAATCAGGCCTGTATTGTAGAGTGGCCTGTTGACAGCTGGTCTGGGTTTTGCCAAAAGCCCCTGAAGGATCTGGTCTGCTGAAACAAAGATTGAACTCTTTGGCCTTAATGCCAAGCGACATGTCTGGAGGAAACCAGGCACCGTTCATCACTTGGCCAATACCATCCCTACAGTGAAGCATGATGCTGCATCATGTTGGGGGATATTTCCCAGTGGGAAGAACTGTGAGACTCGTCAGGAACGAGAGAAAGATGAATGCAGCAATGTACAGAGACATCCTTGATTGAAACCTGCTCCAGAGCGCTATGGACTGCAGACCGGGACGAAGGTTCATCTTCCGACAGGACTCCGACCCTAAGCACACAGCCAAGAGAACAAAGGAGTGGCTTCGGGACAACTCTGTGAATGTCCTTGAGTGGCCCGGACTTGAACACGATTGAACATCTTTGGGGAGATCTGAAAATGGCTGTGCACCGACGCTCCCCATCCAACCTGATGGAGCTTGAGAGGTCCCGCAAAGGTTACCTCTCAAGGTGTGCCAAGCTTGGTGTTTCATACTCAAAAATATTTGAGGCTGTTATTGCTGCCATGGTGATTCAACAAAGTATTGAGCAAAGCCTGTGAATATGTATGTACATGTTAAAACTTTTGTTTGTAATTTTTCAATGTCTGTTGAAAATATCAAAAACGTTTTCACTTTGTCATTATGGGGTCTTGTGTGTAGAATTTTAAGAGGAAAAAATGATTTAATCCATTCCGGAATAAGGCCGTAGCATAGTAAAATGTGGATAAAGTTAAGTGCTGTGAATACTTTCCAGATGCATTGTTGGTAAAGATTCATTCTGGGATTTTTGGACATTTGTTGTAAAAGAAGTGTTGTTGTAAAAATTGTCACAAAACATTGCATACTTTATGTGCTGATTTTAACACCACTTGCTTTCAAATTTGGAATTTTATCACTGATGGAAGTATGACAGTGACATGTTGGAATATGGACACAAACAGAAAATTACACTTATGATGTATGTTATGTATTTCTATGTATAATATACAATACCGTTCCAAAGTTTGGGGTTACTTAATGTCCTTGTTTTCCATGAAAACGTACATAAAATTAGTTTGAATAGGAACGTTAGCAAAACAAATAGAAAATGTAGGTATTGACAAGTTTTTTTTTTTTTTCTTTTTTATGAAAAGGTCATTGTCCCTTAAGCTTTGCTTTGGTCAAATAATCCTCATTGGCATTCTAGTTGTCAATTTGTTTAGGTACTCTGAAGAGATTTCTCCCCTAGCTTCCTGATTGGGTCTTATTTACCATAAAGTCGAACAGCTCACACACACACACCACTAAATAGGATTGAGATCTGTTAACTGAGCTGGCTGCACAATTATAGACAGAATACCAGCTGACTGTTTCTTCCCTAAATAGCTATTGCATAGTTTGGAGATGTGATTTGGGTCATGATCCTGTTGTTGGACAAAATTGGCTCCACTCAAGCTCTGTCCATAGGCTATGGCATGGTGTTGCAAAATGGAGTGATAGCCTTCCTCCAATATCAGTTTTACCCTGAACAAATCCCCCACTTTACCACCACTAAAGTGTCTTCTTCCCATTGCTTCCACTATGCTTGACAGATGGTGTCAAGCACTCCTCCAGCATCTTTTTGTTTTTCTGAATCTCACAAATGTCCAAACCCCTCAAACTTAGAATTCTCTCTCCCCAGTGTCTGTTTTGTTTTTTTGGCCAGTCTGATATGTCTTTCTTTGCCTTGAAGGCCAGCATCCCTGGTATTATTAAATGAACCTGCCAGTGAAGGACGTTTGAAACGTTTGTTTCTTAGACACTAATGTATTTGTCCTCTTGCTCAGTTGTGCAGTGGGGCCTCCCGCTCCTTTTCTGGTTAGAGGGTTAGGGTTTCTTGTTACAGCCCGTTTGCACTGATCTGTGAAGGGAGTTCAGTGTTATGAGATCTTTAGTTTCTGGCCATTTTAAGCCTGTAATCAAACCCAAAATTGTTGATGCTTCAGATATTCAGCTAGTCTAAAGAATGGTCAGTTTTATTGCTTCTTTAATCAGCACAGTTTTCAGCTGTGCTAACATAATAGAAAAAGGTTGTTTTAGTGATCAATTAGACCTCTAAAATGTATAACTGGGATTAGCAAGCACTACATGCTATTGAAACATCAGGCTGATGGTTGCTGATTATGGGCCTCTGTATGCCTATATAGATGTTCCATTTGATGTTATTTTAATTGCCCAACATGTGCTTTTAATTATACTCTTTAATCGTTGTGTATATTATGCATCAGAAAGAAATCCGCCGACAGTTTTGCAGTGCCTTACATGCATCTGATTTGAGTACATTTTTTATCTTTAAATAATAGTTTTGTAAGTATTCTAGGCTGTATCTTTATCTCATTTGACCCAAAACCAATTCTGACATTGCAGCTGGGTTAGCCATGCTTTAAGATGGTCCTTTTGGATGTTATGGCTCCCACACAGGCTCAGCCACCACATTCTAACTCCTTTTAAGTGTCTTTTGCCTCAATGACTGCTCTCTAGTCCCCTGGTTAGGTGCTGAGTTTTGTGGAAAGCCTTTTCTTGTTTGTGCCTGGATGGTGTGATATAGTTTCTGAATATTTTACATACAATTGGATATTATTTATAACTCTCCCTAATAAAGCATTTCTCTTTCTCTGACTTCTATAAAATGATTTTTGGTTCCATAGTCACAGCTGGATCAATGATCCTTCAGCAGGGTTTGCATTTGAATGTACGGTTTCCATTTCTGTTATGACATATGTCGAATTAGTCAGGGGTTTGAATACTTTTGCAAAGCACTGTATGCTTAACATTTTTTGGTTAGTAGTTCAAAGCATGCCTGAAGTCTTCTTAATCTGGATAGTTACAGGAAGTGTGTACCATTATTGAAAGTTTGAGAATAAACTGTCTGATTATTCACCAATGCTGCAAGTTGGATGCCAATAAGGTTTAATCAGTGCCTTTGCACCTGTATGCTTGGGCCTTTACTCTCCATTCCTCGTGTACGCACCCATTACCGAGCAACGCCACTTGGACCCACCTGTGTGAATCTAGTGCACATAATCGCCTTCTGGTTTATTACTTTACAACCTGCTATACCGTCCGGGGGTTGCCATTAGCATTTAAATCATTATGGAAATAAATTCATTTCTACAACGGTTTTAACAGTTTGAATTTGTGTGGTGATGCTGATGACTCCTAAATACGATGGCCAGCAGTCATTCTGCTCCACCCCCCTTTCCATACCCACCACTCCACAAAAGATAATTAAGGAGCTGTGTTCTGCATTACCACGTCATGCATACTTTAATTTGAATCGAAGGAATGCAATGAGCCAAATTAATTCATTATTCATGCGAGTGAATGAGTGAATAACTGAATTTCCAGGATTGGTCATTTATCATTTTGCACATATAGACAAGGCATTAGTCTACTCATTTGAAGGACCATCATTTATATGGGATCTTTAAGGAGAAGGGGGCTTGGCAGGACGTTCAGCTCTGTGTGCATTCGAATCCAGAATGATAATAGCAATGGGCTTCTTTCCCCCCACATTGTAT
Source organism: Novumbra hubbsi (assembly GCA_016801125.1). Lineage (NCBI taxonomy): Eukaryota > Metazoa > Chordata > Actinopteri > Esociformes > Umbridae > Novumbra > Novumbra hubbsi. Next base: position 11,853 of record JACXGK010005633.1, read on the forward strand.
GGAACCACACATACTCCAATGTACGCACACACTTTTGTATAGAGGGCCATCTGTCCTCTCCAGCTATACAGATCTCAGAAGACAATGAAGGCTTCTTGACGTGTCACAATTTCATCTCCCTCAGAATATCTGA
>JACXGK010005633.1:12085-32108 GCA_016801125.1 Novumbra hubbsi
CACACACACACACACACACACACCCTTATTTTAATATATCTAAGAATTAGTTTCATATTCACAAATGCACTTAACTACATGCTTCGGTCCATTCTTGTGGCCTCTGAGTTTTTACTCATTAGTCTGAATAATAACTGTCACTGATTCAAGCTGTTCTAGAATGGCTTTGTGAATAGAGACCGAGAGAGGGAGAGTGAGCGGGAGCGAGGATGGAGAGGCCTGAGAGATTAACTCAGTGAGCTCACTCCATGAGGCCCAGGAATGGCTGAATATTGTTCTTGGGGTGGGGAGGCTGGGGAGGGGGGGGTGGGGAGGCTGGGGAGGGGGGGGGGGAATAAAATCCCCTCTCCAGCCAGAGAAATGAACTTGATGATCTCAGGGGGGTGGAGGGTATAGCCGTTCTCTGCTCCTGACAATCAAAATGAGATTGGCCAGCACTGTGTCAACACGGGCCTCTGCTTATGGCCTGACAGGGACGGGGGGAACCAACCCTCTTCGGGTGGGGAGTTTGCCATGTGAACTATGGAGACCCCACAGAGCCTTTCAGTCACTGTGCAGGCTTTAAAGAAACGCACAACCTTTTCATAGGCCTACACTATAAACAACAAGACCCCCTTCACTCAACTTCATATTTTGTGAAACATATCCTGTAAGTACATGTCCTCTCAATAAGCATCTTTATTTTGATCTTATCAGTGCTAAATGTTTTCAGTAGAAATCCATTTAGTGTAGCATTTCCTCCCCCCGCATTCACAATGTTGTTTTGGGATGTGCTTATGTCGTTCCATTTGTGTGAATCTAACTCGAGTATTAAGCCAAGTGGCAATTCCTGAAGGGAGTAATGAATCAATTGTCTTTCGGATGGTAGGTCAACACTTACTTCCTAAGTTTAAAAAATGCGTTTTCATCTTTTCCGTTGGTTTCTGTAATGTTCTATCACAAAGTTAGGAACTCAGCAAGTTTGCCAGGGCCCAGTTTGCAAGGGTGGTGAATCATTGATGCAGCTGTATGGGGCATCTCATTTTCAGACCCTCCTGCTCCACTCGGTAGTTCTAGGATGTGGATGGGATTTGTTTTTGTAGGCAATCTAACCAGAACCGCGTGAGGAGAAACCTGCCCTCTGCCTTAATTATTATTCTTTTCACTTAAATGGCAATTGGAAAAATACTATTCCCATTCTATTTTGTACATTGGGGCAGGTTCTTTTCAGTTGCAAAAAACAGTCACCTGATTTTACAGGAATGTTCCCAGCACTAATCTATCCTTTTAAAAAGTTTTGCACAGAATGGTTCAGTTACTAGATTTTTGAGTTTGCTTGTTTCTTGCTCTCCGTTTCTGGGTAATAGCTAATTGTAGAGAAATTTCATTTCAATTCTTTAGCGACTGGCGACCGTTCTAGTTGACATTCTTGCTGACAGCATGCCTGTTTTCAACGCAAAACCTGAGACATCTGTGGCATTGTGTTTGACAACACAGCCCCTTCTCTTGTAATTTCCCAAACACCTGTGTCATAATCATGCTTGTTGATATGCGTACTTGTTGTGGAGGTAAACTTCTAACGACAGATGTGCAGTGACCACCATCTAAAGACATTTCTGCAGAGTTTGAGAGCAAACATTTTTTGTGATGTTTCTGGGCTATTTGATTCAGCTAAAAACATGGGACCAGCACTTGTTTACATTTTTTTTGTTTAGCATGCAATACCGTGCAAAAGCTGTTATTCCCCCTGAGAAAATTGTTTAAAGCTTCAGGGTTAGTGTTTCTATAAATTTACATATACAGTGGGTCTAGAAAGTCACCACCCCTTTTCAGAATGTTCACATTTTGTTGCCAAACAGCCTGAAATGTAAAATGTACTTACACGCAGACAATGAACTATGGACTAGACTGGTAGTAGTTGACGGGAAATGTTAAACATTGCTCACTTAATTATTGTACTTACTACAAATGTTAGCGGTTATACACTCGTGTGGTTCAAAGGTCAACATCTCAAAACAATCTCGCATAAGTGTATTCTTTGTGTACTAAAGTTTTAGTTTTTTTTTTTTAAACTTTTTTGGCATTTGTTATCCCTTAATGTGCCTATTTTAGCTCAACTTGATTTTTAAAGGAGGCGCTTGGATGCTAGGATCGCAATACATTTGCTTCTGTATGTAGACACAATCATCATGGCCTTAAACTATAATATAAATCCACATAATTGTTTGAATACCAAGGTGTGGTAGATGGATGTATTTTTGGAAAGTGCAAAGTGCGCCTTCAAATGAATAGCCTTTCAACCACCATGACGCAAACCATTCCTGTGTTTAATTCACGGCTTGCACTCTTGCAGTACAATTTGATTGTTCACATGGCAACCTGAAATTAATTGAGAGAAGATGTTACTTATAACCATTTCACACAACTGTTATTGACCTTCAGATCTGTTTTCTACCTACCCACTGATATATTAATTAACCTAGCAATCCCCAAAAGTGCATATTTCTCCTGTTAATCCATTATAACTGAATGCAAAATGAGCCAGGCCAGCTGTGGAGGCAATGGTGTGCACAGGTGTCGTCTGTGTATATTGATGAACACAGTTTGCAAAACGTTAACTCAGTTAAGAAGTAGGTATTGGTGGTTTTAGGTGGAGGTATGAAAATAGACAAGATTGTGGGAATTTTTGGAGAGCATTATTCTACCCCTTATCCCCACCCTTAATGTATTGTCATTTGTTTGCTGCTTCGTCGGACTGCTCATCCAAGTCTTTGTTGCAGGTTGAAGTTGATGAGAAGCTGAAAAAGAGGAAGGAGCGTTTTGGAATTCTCACCGCTGCTGCTGCGTTTGGGGTTGAAGATAGTGAGGTACAAAAGGTTTTGTTTTCATGTTCCTAGGCTATGTCCCGTTGTTGCCAAAGAGAGCTGGTTGGACTCACTTTCAAGTGATCAAACACTGCTGTGAGAAACATTCAAAATAAGTGAACGGAATGTTCACACTGTTGTGTTTGGGGGGGAGGCGGGTATTAGAATGTTTTGTGAGGCACTTTAAAATGTTCTAAAAGAGATAATGAAGAATGGACTAGATCTGAAGCAAAAAATAATCAGACAATACTTTAATATGTAGACTGCATTTGAGTCTTTTGAGTCTGTGGATGTGTTAACAAACTAGTTCAATGCATTGTGAGTCCTCTTACAAGCATACATAAAACAGAATGACAATACATAAGTTTGCTAAATTGTTCTTAAAATGTGACATTTCTTGCCTTGTCCTGCTGATGATGATAAATGTCACCTTGTCCTATAGATACTCAAAAAACTGAGGTAGTGTGAGTCTACAAAAAAAACAGACCTTTTTAGAAATGGGTCTAAAAACCTTCAATGGAAGAAATTAATTGTATAATAACTCAAATAGCTGATTTAAGATTTTGCTGCAATCTTTTTTGGGGATGCTTCATGCTATGTCAGTCAACTGATATCACCAAAACAAACTCTGCCAATGCCCAACCCTGCATGTGTCCCAGGCATATCCCACAGATCCTGGTTCTGGGCATTCTGTATGACATGCTTTATGTTTATGTAGAACACTACTTACTTGTATGTGTCCCAGGCATAACCCACAGATCCTGGTTCTGGACATTCTGTATGACATGCTTTATGTTTATGTAGAACACTACTTACTTGTATGTGTCCCAGGCATAACCCACAGATCCTGGTTCTGGGCATTCTGTATGACATGCTTTATGTTTATGTAGACCGCTACTTACTTGTTACTCCACCCCCTCCCATTTCAGGCAAAGAAGAGGAAGCGAGCAGAACGATTTGGAAATATTTGATATACATTTTTGATATTTCATTTTGTATTTTTTAAGGTTGTTTCTATTGTTTTACATTGGAAAAATATCAACTGTGCTGTTTAAGAAATAATTACAATATACAACAACAATTAAAGACTTTCTTCAATATCCCTTGATTGTCCTAATAATATTTTAAAAAAAACTTTTTATTACACCTGTCCAGTTGTTTTCTAGTGTGTATTGGTATGGTACCCAGTAAGGTATAGAGCATGGTTAGGTGATAGTGCTGTTGTTTTCCAAAATATTATCTTTCTTCTTTGGGGATAGTGGGCTTACTTGTCCTTTTAGGGGTTTGGGTGGGTCCCAACAACATGGGACGTCATTCATGGATTATGTGTAGGAAGAAATCATAGTTTAAATTCCAGTTTCTGTTATTGCTTGTAGCTAAACTAAGAGATTGTGCTTTTCTTTTGCCTACATGTCTTTTGTCTGACATGCTTTTAACAACTTGCTCCACTTTTTCCATACTTGAAATACAATTAGTGTTCAGGTGGAGTACACACTGAAACCTTATTTGTTCTCATAAAAACATTGTTCCCATATTCTGGCATTGTTGGAATCTCTTTTCACATTTTATTTTTGGTCAATTTGTATTTTCATTTTTATAAAATTCTTTAACAACATTTGTCTATAATCCTGTTTTGTGTCCAATAAAAATATTGTGACCTTTTATCAGTAATTATTAGATTTCTATTGAATAATTTAATGTCATTTACGCTGCACCTTTTGATGGACGGCTTATAGAAAGTCTAAACCTACTTGAAATAATTCACATTTGGGATTGATTTCCTTTCTGGTGCAATACCCCTTGTTTCTTACTGATCTAGACACGATCTTGGAGGTGCAATACCCCTTTTTTCTTACTGATCTAGGCATGGTCTTGGAGGTGCATTACCCCTCGTTTCTAACTAGTCTTAAATTAGCTTCCATGGACATTCAATGCTTTGTAAGTCTTTGTACACACACCCCCCCTGATGTGTTTCCACAACTCTGTTCTTGTGGTTCTGTTCCAGTTGGTTGTGGTGTTGTCATTCAGTAACCTAAAGATGGGACCTGTTTGCAACAGAAACAGCTGAATTTGTTCTGAAATGGAACTACTACAGTTTCATGTCCAGTGCAGTTTAAACAGTTATTACACTGCTCAGAAACATTACAAAAACACTTAAATCACAGAAGAAAATATATCCAACATCAAAATATTTACTTTACATTGTGTATTTTGTTGAGAACAGAATGATGTATCAGTCAGTGGAAACCAAAATCACCAACTGATTTGAGGGCTGGATTCAAACTCACACTGAAAATCCAAGTAAACTATTGAAATCACAGGCTGTTCCAACTTGCATGAATTTTATCACAGCAACTCATAATGTTACTCTGTAGTGTGTATGGACCCGTGCCTGAATACAAGTGCCTGTATTCGCTGCCAACATTTTGGCATTCTCCTGATGAGATGGCTAAAGCCGTCCAGTGGAATATCCTCCCATATCTGGATCAGTGAGCTCCTGAACAGTCTGTGGTGCTACTAGGTGGTGTCGGATGCACCAATTCATACCATCCCAGAGGTTCTCCATTGAAATCAGGACTGGGGAATGTGGGTGTCAGTCAGTGGCATAAATGCCTTCATCATCCAGGAACTATCTAAATACTCTGGCAGCATGAGGCTGGGCATTGTCTTGCCCCAGGAGAAACCCAGGGCTCACTGCACCAGCATAGGTTCTGAGGACTTCATCTCGGTATCTAATAGTAGTCAGGGAACTGTTGGCTAGCACATGGAGATCTGTGACCCTTTCAGGACACGCCTCCCAGACCATCACTGACCCACCCATGTTGTTGCAGGCAGCATAACATTCTCCATGGCATCTCCAGACTCTGACGCCTGTCACATGTGCTCAGTGTGAACCTGCTCTCACCTGTATAGGAAACGGGGCGCCAATTGGCAGACCTGCCAATTATGATGTTTTCTGGTGATAGCCAATCAAGCTGCACTTGCTGGGTTATGAGCACGGGTCCCACTAGAGGACATCAGGCCCTCATGCCACCCTCATGGAGTTTGTTTCTGACAGTTTGGTCATGCACACCAGTAGCCCACAGGAGGTCATTTTGTAGGGCTATGGCAGTGCTCTTCCGGTTCCTCCTCGCACAAAGGAGCAGATACCGGTCCTGCTGCTGGGTGGATGCCTTTCTACGGCTCTGTCCAGCTGTCCTTGTTGACGCCCTCCTACTGCCTGTCTCCTGGTATCTCCTCCGTGCTCTTGGCGACTACTGGGAGACACAGCAAACTTACTTACGTCAAGGTTTGGGACTAAATGTGATTGCCAGTTTGTATTTTTAATATACATTCACAATAAAATAAATACCCTTAAGTGTAGTTTGTATCAAAGCGGGGACTTGTTTTATTTCATTGCCATTGCGTCAAATGCGTCATAGCACTGCATGTCAAATTGTAATCAAGGTGATTTAGTTATTACAAAAGATGCAGATTTCTTGTGTATTTGTTGTGTGGCTACATTTAAAAAAAAAAAAAACATCCTGCAACATTGTGATGTTTTTTTTTGTCTTGAAGCTGCTTTTGGAAAAACGAATGCATGTACTAAGGAATGCTTGTATGCGACTGAGAAACTGTTAGACCATTTTTTACATTACTTGTGGTCTCCTTAAACTACAATAGAGGTCCTAAATATATCATGAAAGGGCATCTTGGTAGCAAATAGTCTGGTCCTTAGACTAAATGTATCCCATGTTAGTGGCAGGTTGTACATACATTAGAGACAATATCCTGAAGGGTTCTGAACAGAAATATAAAGGCATCATGTAAACTATTGGTTTAATATTTTATGCTTGTTTCTTTTCAGTTTATATGTGAAAAGGATAGACATGCGCCATATGATCAAGGTTTTAAGGATAGAAGCATATACAGTGGGGAGAACAAGTATTTGATACACTGCCAATTTTGCAGGTTTTCCAACTTACAAAGCATGTAGAGGTCTTTCATTTTTATCATTGGTACACTTCAACTGTGAGAGACGAAATCTAAAACAAAAATCCAGAAAATCACATTGTATGATTTTTAAGTAATTAATTTTCCTTTTATTGCATGACATAAGTATTTGATCACCTAACCAGTAGGAATTCTGGCTCTCACAGACCTGTTAGTTTGTCTTTAAGAAGCCCTCCTGTTCTCCACCTATGATCTTTACCACCATGGATGTGTGTTTGGGGTCGTTATCCTGCTGAAACATCCAACTGTGTCCAAGGCCCAACCTTCTGGCTGACGATTTTAGGTTTTCCTGAAGAATTTGTAGGTAATCCTCCTTTTTCATTGTTCCATTCACTTTCTGTAAAGCACCAGTTCCACTGGCAGCAAAACTGCCCCAGGGCATAATACTACCACCATCTTGCTTATGGTGTTTTTGGTGTCTTCTCTTCTCCAAACATTTCTGGTCATTGTGGCCAAATAACTAGATTTTTGTTTCATCTGACCATAGCACTTTCCTCCAGAAGGCCTTTTCTTTGTCCATGTGATCTTCAGTCAAGCCTTAAGGTGCCGCTTCTGGAGCAAGTGAATCCTTCCAGCACAGCAGCCTCTCAGCCCATGGTCGATGTAAAACACACCTAACTGTGGACACTGACACCTGTGTTGCAGCAGCTTCTAATTCATCGCAGACCTGCTTTTTGGTGGTTTTTGGTCGACTCCTGACCATCCTGACAAATTTTCTCTCGGCAGCATTTGATAGCTTGCGTGGTCTTCCTGAGTGTGGCAGTGACACAACTGTGCCATGATCTTTATACTTACAAACAAATGTTTGCGAAGTGTAACTTGGGACCTGTAGCTGCTTTGAAATGGCTTCGAGTGACTTTCCTGACTCGTTGAAGTCAATTATCCCTTTCTTGCCCATCCTCGTGTTTGTGGTTAAGTATAATGAGTGTATCAAACAAGCCCTATTTAAATTGGCTCAGAGAAGTCACCAGCTGTAGTCAATAATAATCACTCATTAGAAGTTAAAGAGTTCATGTCACAAAGCAAATTTAATTGATACAACTTTCACCTCTACATCACCACAATTGATTGTTGAAGATTTGGTCACATTTTTAGAAGACCCATTATTAAGTCATAAAATAACCAAATTTTATGACTGTTTTTTTTGTGACAAAGAAGTTTGTGCTCCAATGATTCCATCACAGAACAAATAGGAGTTGTAGTAATTATTGGAAACTCATACTGCCATGACATACATGTTCTTTACAAGTGTATGTAAACTTTTGGCCACAACTGTATGTGACAGGATGTTTTAACTGATCTAACTCGTTAAACCCCCAACCAATTCCCTCGATTTACTCAATTACAATGTTCAATTGAGATTTTTTTTAAACACTGATTCTAACTCAAAATGAGTTCAACATTCTTTTAAGCAAATTGCAAGTGATTTTTCAATAGCTTTTTTTATTAGTGTGCTTGCTTCGGCATGCCGCACTACTATTATCTTTCACATATTTATTTATTTATTGTTTTAGCCAACTCCTCCTACAATTCTTGCACTATGGAGACATGATATGTATCAAATTGTGCGTCTCGATTCTGATTGCATTGCTATTGTTTTGCGGAAAGTTTCGTTGCAAGGTTTAGGAAATATTTAAGTTTTTGTGGCAAAAACATATGCACACTGAACGATGGGTAGCTTGCCACACTGAACACCGGTTACCTAGCAACTTACGTTACTCAAACATTCCAGAAGGAAAGTTGTAAATGGCTGCCTGTTCTGAAGTTTGCAAGTAATGCTAGCTAGCTACAGTACTGTTTATGCCGTGAAAATGAAATGGCATGGGACTTCGACAAAGATAAGGCTGAAGTTATTTTGCTACCTTTTTGCAAGCTTTTCAGTCTGTTTTATGCGGGAGCTGGTGCAACTGCAAGCACACTTTGCAATTTACCCAGTAATGTTACCTTTTCTAGTTAGTAAATGCTTCTATAAAACATGACTGTCTAGGTAGAATCCCTTGCTATTAGAAAATAGATAATAGAAAAGCAAGATTACAGATTTGAAACAGTTATTTTTAAAAGTTTTGGTATAGCAAATGTATAGATTCAACACTTAGTGTAAGGGTTGTTACTGTAATGGTGACATTATACCAGAACATTTTCTGACAATTACCTAGTTTATTATTAGGGATGTACAAAAGTAAATTCTGCTTAGAGACAACATTTCTGCATAGGATTGGTTTTACTGGGGTTCAATTAAAATCATTATGTGCACAAAGGCAAATCACTGTATCATTTGTATCTCATCTTTTACTGCTGGTTCAGATATTTATATTTACTGGAGAGTACATTCCCCTAGAGTACAATTTCATTTAAGGTCCTTGTGTTTTGACAGAAATGTCAAAGATTGACAGGTGCTTTTCCCGCTAAAGACAAATTATTGCCACAGTGAAGTATAGTGGTGGCAGCTACCAGCTGTGGGAACGATACTATTGGAAAGAACTATGCAAGAAAGGGCCAAAATCACAGTGGACATATAATTTATTAAAACACTTAAACCTGTTATTTCAGCAAACGGTAGCTTTGACAGAAATTAATGTTTAGGGGTTGAATAAATACATTTTTCTGTTTATCAGTCATCTTAAAAATAAAACTAATATCCTTTCACAATAATAAATTTTGGGTGTCCGTTAAAAAAAATTATACATCAAACAGAATGCAATTTTAAATCAGTAGTTAATTAAAATTAGAGTGTTGGTCAGGGGTTTAAACACATTTACAGGTCACTGAATGCTTGTAACACTTAAAAAAAAAACTGCACTATCAAGTTTGGAGATTAGAACTTAACTGTCAAAATCGCATTTCTAGTAATTATTATTATTATCTGTTTGCTATGCAATTCTGAAACAGAGATTTGAAAGCTATAGTCTTGTCGCTTTTCCCCTAAAATCAATGTGATGAATTAGGCCTTCAAGCAATTCAAACCTATCTTAAGTTCACAAGAAATGTGGAATGAGTGTGTATAAAATATATTGAGGGTTGTCATTACTACATTGTTCACAGTTGATGCATGTAAATAACATCAAATTTAAGATGACAGTCTGCACTTTAACCTTGTCACTGTTTAATTTTGAATCAAATGTGCTGGAGTCAAAACAAAAACAATTATGTCCAAATACTTATATCGTATTGTATATGCCTTAGCAATGTAGAGGGAAAATATAGATGCAGCTGCTAACATGGGTTCCTGATTAGGCCTAAATATGTTATACTATTTGTTTAAATGAATGCTTTTTAATGTCATACAATATTTCTAATTACAAACATATTTCCTTATTTCTTTTGGTAGATTTTTAGTAGTCTACTTTGAGACAGACATGCTTCGTTAAATGAAGTAAAACATACAGATTGCCATCTACGACAGACTGGATCTAAACACCTGGCAGTTGGTCAACTATGAACTCAATACTCATCTGTCTTCTTGAAGCATTAGATTTAGTTGTAAAATATGGGTTTTAACCAGACATTTTGTGTGTTCAATCACTAAATTATCTTTGGTTATCCTAATTAAATGGATTAATTTGAACCATTTATTAAGTCCGTAATGTAATTCATTTTGTGGCTAATAAATCTCTATACCAAGATGATGGTTTCTGTGATATTCTAAGGCTGACGAGTGACCTAATGTGATATACTATTACGACCACAGAGTTCCAAAGTCCCTTGTGGTGCCCGGTGCTCATTTCACCTGTAAATTCCACACCAGTGTCAGTTTACGGTAGGACCTGTACGACAGATTATATCAGTAGCTAATTTAGCCAGTTTTGAATTTCATAAGAACGTAACTTCATTCCAAAAAAATCTAATTTGCTGTTTAAAACACTTAAAATGTATCTTATTAAGCATTACACTGTAAATGTGAAAATATTATTATATGCTTATATGTTTTGGGTGGATTTTGTTTTTTTTTGTTATACTGCAAAAGATTTCAATCATAAATATTACACATTCACATTTTTACACAATATTCAATTTGTGTAAAACCAAATACCCCTGTTAGTTAAAGAATTAATCTTTCCAAAACATTAATAAGGTCTTAATAACTTTCTGAAATAATAATAATAATTACCTTTTTGTGTATTGACTATTTTTTTAAATATGCCAGACAATCAGATGGTCCTTTTTGTGAAATGCATGATGTCAGAAGGCTGATTTGAATATAATAAACCACTATATCAGTGTACCCAAACAAATCTAATTGAACCTCCAATCCTACCCAATCAAACTGAACCTTTTCAAGGCTACAATCTATTTAACAATGTTATTTACTGGAAGTAAAAGTTTGGTTTAAAAATACACTCATTGGCTACATTAATATTTCTAGATTTTACAATATAGTAATTTAGCAGACACTCTTACTTAAAGTTGTTATTACATTCCTCAGGAAAATAAATTATAATCTCTTTAAGAGTTAATAACTAAGAAATAGTTTTTACATAATGCAGCAAAAATTTGTTATTGTTATGCGTTTAGAAGCATTACATTATTGGCATTTTATTACATTATAATCTATTACATAATGAATGCAAATGTTTTAACATTAGTGGTACATTTGTACATCATTGGCAATTTATTAAACTATCAGTTAGTACACACCCTACTTCAAACGTCTGTGCACTGTTCATTTGATGGTTCGTCATGGTATAAAACCTTGACAGAGAACATTTGCAGTGTTGCTTTTAGTGCTCTATAGACTGTAGGCCAGAGTGTTAAATATGTAGAATATGTGTGCATTGTTGCGAGTTTGTGATTATGTTAGGGTGTGGGACTATGGGCTCAGGAGTGTGTGAATGTTTGTTTGGTGGTTTTTTTTGAGTGAGCATGTTGTAAGGTTTATGTCATTGCTGGCGTCTGTGTTCTGTTCTGTTGTGGGTGGTCCGTGTGCATTTGCATCAGTAAAGAGCTCCGTCTTCTGTCTCATTTGTCCCCCATTGATTCCCTAAATTAGGTTGATGAGAGGCCCTCCTATCAGGTGACATATTAATTGGGTCATGCTGCATCCCGTATACAATCCCTACAATGGCCTCCCAACACTAAACCTTTCTCTTTGGCCTTGTTTCTCTCCTCCTCTCTCTCTTCTACCAATTAGCCTCAGAATTGGTCTGTTTCCTGCCCCCCCACCCCCACCCCAACTCCATCCCAGGATTCGGAATCCACCAGGCTGTCACTGGCCTCCTATGCTCATTTCATGTTAGCCATAACAGACCCGATGACGAGTTAGAACCTGGATCAAGCTTCTCAAGTGAAGTGTGCTAGTAGGCTTGGGTGGGGGCAGCCAGAAACAAACACGGGTACATTGGAATCAATCAGTCATGAATTATGTAAGCTAAATAAATGATTTATTGTACAAAAAAAGAAAAGAAAAAATAACAATGGAACAAGTTATTCATATGCACAACTAATAAACTACAAAGTTGGGGGTGAAATTTATCTACACAACAGAATGAACAAATGAAAAAGAAAGAAAAGAATGTGAGCTAAAACATAAGAAGCGGAGAACCTGTCCAAAACATTATAAAATGTCAGCATTTGGGTATTTATTTACATAGAGATTTCTTCCTCTCATATATTTATATATATGAAAACACTTTCTCACACATACCAGTATACATACACAAAAATCCAAGATGCAACTTTATCCACAGCATTAATCAGAATTAAGCTACGGTACTGGGTACAGCTATGTATTTCTTCTTTTGACGGCATACATTACCTTTAGCTATTTGCTACAGTCACTCTTTTGAACTCAGCTTTCTACTTAATCCGGACCTGAGAGCAAGGTGACCCTGTGGCATCAGTCTACATTTTTTGGGTTTACTATCCAGGTTACATGTTTGCACAGGTTAACTTATGACAAAACCTAACTGCTAAATGTAGAAGCAAGTTTTCGGAACACTAGTGAGGTAGACATACTTTGAAATTCAATGATTTGATCTTAATAAATAGAGACACTTTACCAGTTGAATTGTTCCCAACCACGGCCCACACCACAGTTTCTCCCTTTGAAATTGTTTAACATTTTCCTGCAGTTACAAAAGTTACAGCACACAACATGTCCTCCTCTACTTTGGCTAGCAATCCCTGGATACATTCTTATATGGGCACTTTTACTCAAAACACACAGAGGCAGAACATGTCTGTATTAGACTGCTAACACAAAAAAAGATTAGCTCAAATTCAAAAGGACAAAAGTCTCTCAGAGATGATAGCAGATTGATTGAAGTTGATGATGGGGCATTTGCTGGTTTAAAGCGTTCTATGTTCATCGGTCCAGACAATTGGTACACACGACTTATCACCCCGGAAGGACAGAAGCCGGTTGGCCGCTGGTGAGTCCAGGTTTTTGAGATGGGTGTAAGAGGAGCGTGAGAATATGGACAGGCCTCCGCTTCAGACGGAAAGGAAGTCAGGAAAGTGTGATGTAACAAAAGAAGTGATAGGCTTACTAGTCTATCCACATGGTGTATTGCCAGAAGCTTGGACAGTTCTTGTTTCAATTGTAAAAGCTCTTGTGCTCGATAAGGTAAAATACAAACACAAACAACAACAAGACTCCTCACACCATAACGTCCCATAGTGCAAAATTTATTGTTGGTAAGGTAGAGTGCCCAGAAAGGATTTTTGTACCCCTTTTAATTATATACATATATTATTTATATATAATGTCAGAAGGCTCTTCCTTTATCCAACAGCATAGTGCTTTCGTTTACAACAAAGAGATATCTTCGCTTTGACATCCAGGAGACAAGACAGACTTCAAGCATCTAAATCTACACTCTATGTTCAAGCACTTCCAATATTTACTGCACATTACAGATGCAGTTGAGGTTGGGGGTGGGGACATCAGGATATTCAATTAAAATATATGTTCTCTTTGAACTAGAAATGGCATTTCAGCTGTATTGTCTTGTCTTTATCAATGTTCCTTATTTTCATATGATCCACGATCTAGGTCTTCCCTTTCCTTTAGTGTCCCTTTACTTACTTACATGTCAAAACAAGCATTATCGCTTCTTTCCAACATAAGAGTGTCTTCCTTACCACAACCATCACAACTGTAGCAACTTCGCTGATTATATTTGGTCCACCACTCACAGCGTTTGTGAGGGGATAGTCATGGTGAATGGGCCTGGTAAATGCACAGTGAAAATCAAGGTCATTTTCATATGGACCATGTTTGTCAAGATAAACGGGTTTCCGTTTCACTGTGATCTTACGCCATAGCAGTGTAAACTGGCTTCTTTTTCTTTTGGTGTTTTACAAGATCACGGGTAAAAGAAGATCAAAGTATCTTTGAAAGGGTTCTTGGATTCTTAAGAATTTCACACTTGGGTGCTAGATACAACTCCAAAGGGTGCAGAGTTTGGCTTTGGATCTCAACCCTTTACATCAACTACATTATTTTTTTCTTAAACAACGTTTTGGATTCATTTACTTTCAGCCTAAAAGTAGATAAGTAAATATGGGAGATCTGTTTTGTAATAACTTAGTGATGCTAAAAGTGAAGCATTGCACGATAGCACTGATAATAAGTCAAAGAAGTCCCTGTATACTATCACTGTCTAGAAATGTCTTGGTAGTGAATCAAATCCCATTGTTCGGAGTATAATATGCTATTAAAGCCTTTAAAAATAAGAAATAATACAGTTTTGCCCCTCACCTGAACACTGAATTTGTTTGGAAGTAACAATGTGAAATAAAAGGGTACTGTAACTGCTTAAAAACATCTCCATCCATCAGCCTGGATTTACTATTCAGTAAATCTCAACAAAGACACCATCTTTAAAAAAAAAAACCTGATATACATTTGCTTCAAATCTTTTTTTTTCAATCAAAACAACCACAAAACAAACACCTAAAACATTGCTTTGACTCATGTACCATATGTTTCTCAAGCTGCTCCACGGACACACCCTCTTCATGGTCTTCCATATAAATCCCCAACCGCTCAGCCCCGCTCCAATCTTCACTTCACACTTGTTTTTTTTTTTTCTCTCACCATTTTACATGCTTGACTAAAATGAACAACTAAGGAAACGGAGGTCCAGGCGGGATTTCTTTTGTAGGCAGAGTGAGGGGGGGTGGGGGTGGTGAGGTGGAGGAGGGAGGTAGGGGGGTCAAAGTCTTGCGCCGGAGGAGAGCTCAGTCGGGGTTCTCGGGTGGTAATGACGATGCGGAGCGGATTGTGCACGAGCCGCGCGTGACCCTCCGCGGGGGGGGGGCCTAGGAGCATCCGCACCGGTCCACCACCATGCCGGGGATCTTGCCGTGGATGATCTGCTGCTTGTCGTTGAAGTAGAGCATGTTGATGGGGGACATCTTGGTGGGGGTACAACAGGGCCCTGCGGAGCCCCGGGGGTTGGCGTGCTGCACCAGGTGCGTGTGCGGGTACTTCTGCATGAACATGTATTCACACTGGCCCGAGCAGTAGTTGGCCTTGTAGCGCTTGGGGGCGATGATCCAGTCCCAGCCGAAGGCCTCGAAGTCCACCGTCAGCGGGTAGCGGCAGCACCGGGACTCGGTGGAATGCTCGTCGCAGTCCAGGCCCAGGTTGCGCCGGGAGCGCTTGGTCGTCTCGAGAACCTTGACCTCCAGGAACGGCTGCTGGAGTCAGGGGGGGAGGGTGGAATGGAGGTGATTAAGAGAGAACTCGAACGGTGAGGTGAGTAATGATTCTAGGGAAAACCCTGGGGCACTGTGACCAATTAATGTCACTGGAGACAAAAAAAAGGCTTGATGCGCTTCTCTAAATGCCAGGTGCCGCCTATGATTTTAGAGACACAGAGTATTCATGTAAAGATGTGAGCAGGATCACTTGATGCAAAGCTGGCCACGTGTAACGTCATTGGAATGGCCAACGTTTGACACACTTTTGCTTGATCTATGACCTCTAAGGTCATAAACAGGTTACCGTAACCTTGACCCTTGTGCATCGCAAGAGCAGCAAATATTTTACTCTAGCATGTTGATTTCACAAAGCCCTAATTTCGTCACAGAGAACCCAGCTGGACTTGAGCACAGTTTTTGTGATGCTTTCAACAGACGAAATAAGCCGAAAGGCCGGAAGGGTTAACCGCCGTCCGCTTGGGCCTCAGGGCTTTTGTTGGGGAGGCTGGGGGGTCAGAGCGGAGTTGGCCTCATTTTAGCTTTTTGTGTTTTGTAAATTTTTTTCACACCGACCTCTGTGTCTCAGATAATTTCTTTCTTCTCCTCTAGAAAAATAGAGCTTGCTGCTGTGCAAGGATTCATTGGCCGAGAGGTGGAAGTCAACCTCTAGGTCAGCCCGTGGAGAGCACACACATGAAATGACCAGTGGGTTATCATTTTGTAATGCTTAAGACAGACGTAAATAAAACAATAAATAATTACAGATAATGTTAATTTATCATTTGAATACGTTTTGATAATCGTAGAAGAATATCTTGGCTGCGTTAGGGAGATTGCATTAATGGATACTGATGCTGACAAGGTTGCTTGGAGATTTGGAATGATTTATATCATAATTTAGTTGTATATATGTTTTAGGTTAGCCAGTTACATTCTATTTTGAATGCCCCAAAAGGCCATATTTAGAGACTCTCCAGACTGTTAGTAGAATTTCAACTATTCGCTAATCCTAAACTTTTACCCGTATGCTAATCCCTAACCTTAACCTCTACCATAGCATTTACTGTAACGCTATCAGTTACCATAGCCACTAGAAATTTATCAACAGAAGGCAGATTTATTATCTATGGATTAGGTAGTTTTGTAGATAATATTTGGAGAGCAGGTGTTACCAGCTATTCTAACACAAATATAGCACCATCATAACTTAGATTGTGCTACTCCATTTCACTTCAAATGGTTCTTATTGATACACCAAACACAACAACAATATCTACTCCCATCAAAAACAATGCATCAATCACTTCAAAAGGCATATTACAGGACAACTGCCCTTGTCGCTGAATCCTTGTAAACTGTTTCCCTCTATGCATGTTTTCCCCCTCCTCTTGTTTTTCCAGAAGTCAACTCTAGTTTTTTTTCTTCATGGTTATCAGACTAGTTTAGATAATCAATGACCACCATTGATACCCAGACATTCCTCCACGTTTATCAGACTAGTATAGATAATCAATGACCACCATTGATGCCCAGACATTCCTCCACGTTTATCAGACTAGTTTAGATGATCAATGACCACCATCGATGCCCAGACATTCCTTCATAGTTATCAAACTGGTTTAGATGATCAATGACCACCATCGATACCCAGACATTCCTTCATAGTTATCAACTTAGTTTAGATGATCAATGACCACCATCAATGCCCAGACTTTGCTTCATAGTTATCAAACTAGTTGAGATGATCAATGACCAACATCGAAGCCCAGACATTCCTCCATGTTTATCAGACTAGTTTAGATAATCAATGACCACCATCGATGCCCAGACATTCCTTCATAGTTATCAACCTAGTTTAGATGATCAATGACCACCATCAATGCCCAGACTTTGCTTCATAGTTATCAAACTAGTTTAGATGATCAATGACCACCATCGATGCCCAGACATTCCTCCACGTTTATCAAACCAGTTTAGATGATCAATGACCACCATCGATGCCCAGACATTCCTCCACATTTATTAAACTAGTTTAGATGATCAATGACCACCATCGATGCACAGACATTCCCTTTATAGTTATCAAACTAGTTCAGGTGATCAATGACCACCATCGATGCCCAGACATTCCTTCATAGTTATCAAAACAAAAAATTCTGCAATTGTCTTGCTAAAACTAGCTACCAGCGGTGAAGCAATGTCTAGTCACTATGTTATCAGACCAGCTCAACGTGACTAAAAGTCAAACCTCCCTTTTGCATTTATATATTTATAATATATACAAATTTATCAAGCAATTTGCTGTGAGTAATTGCAAATAATCAAATGTTTTATGCGTTGTAGAATCACTCAAATAAAGCAATAAACACATACAGAACATATTATGACATCTTGTCATTTCCATAAATTATATGCAGTAACATTATAAACAACAAAGCTTTTAGGGCCCAATCCCAAAGAAATCATCTTGCTGAACGAGATTAAAAGATCCTAGTCAGTAGATCCGAACTTCCCATCACTAACTCTAACAATTGCTGTCACCACAGTAAGTGGTTAAAACCGAGGTTATAGTGTTTTTGATTCACACTGGGTAAATTGCGTTACATTATTTTAACCAGTTAAACGTTTCAAATAAATCGCAAAGATTAACGCGTTAACTCCCCCAGCTCTAAAATATATCTAACTAAAAGTTTGCATACCCGTGCAGAAATTGTTAATATATGGCATTGATTTTGAAAATATGACTGATCATGCAAACAAACTGTATTTTAGTAAAGGATAGTGAAAAATATTATCACATAGTTGTTTGGCTCCTTTTTAAATCATAATGACAGAAATCAACAAAATGCCCCTGATTAAAAGTTTACATATCCTTGAATGTTTGGGCTTGTTACAGACAAACAAGGTGACACATACAGGTTCAAATGGCAATTAAAGGTTAATTTCCCACACCTGTGGCTTTTTAAATTTCAATAAGTGTCTGTATAAATAGTCAATGAGTTTGTTAGCTCTCAGTGGATGCACTGAGCAGGCTAGATACTAAGCCGTGGGGAGCAGAAAAGAACTGTCAAAAGACCTGTGTAACAAGGTAATGGAACTTATAAAGATGGAAAAGGATATAAAAAGATATCCAAAGTCTTGAAAATGCCAGTCCGTGCTGTTTAATCACTCATTAAGAAGTGGAAAATATGGGGATCTCTTGATACCAGGTCAAAGTCAGGTAGACCAAGAAAGATTTCAGCCACAACTGCCAGAAGAATTGTTCGGGATCCCAAAAAAAACCCACAGGTAACCTCAGGAGAAATACAGGCTGCTCTGGAAAGAATACGGTGTGGTTGTTTCAAGGAGCTCAATACAACAATACTTGAGCAAAAATGAGCTGCATGGTCGAGTTGCCAGAAAGAAGCTTTTACTGCGCAAATGCCACAAAAAAGCCTGGTTTCAATATGCAGACTTTTGAACTAGGGTTATTTCATTTTTTTCTTCATTGCCATGTTTTGTTTCATGATTGTGCCATTTTGTTATGACCTACAGTTGAATCAGAATCCCATAAGAAATAAAATGTGTTTTGCCTGCTCACTCCTGTTTTCTTTAATATTGGTACATATATTATCAATTCTCCAAAGGTATGCAAGCTTTTGAGCACAACTGTGTATATATATCGCCCCAGACTATAATATATATTTTGATAAATGTATTATTTGATTTGTCATAAAATGGCACATTCATCCTTCTTACTGAGGGGACACTTAGAGATATGCATGTGGCCTCCATTGATATTGGAAGGGGCAATCAACATTGTGCACACCAAATAATGTCATAAACTACGCGCTAATAGCTGAAGTGGCCTTTCCTTAAATCCTTGCAAACAGCCTTCCCACCTACTTCTCGTGCACAATGCCGCGTTCCCTTAGGACCTTTCTCACCAACGCATTTTAATAACAGAGGCGTAGAAACAGAGTGCCAGGAATCAAGGAGAGTCACTGCCGATCGCCTGTAAAGCTGCGACAGGTCTGAGGGTCCTTACCAGCCCTTCCTCCCCCGGTCTCAGCGAGGTCACCGCCAGGTCGTTGCCGCTCTCGTCGAACGCGTTGACGTCGATGCCCCAGTTGGTGTGCGGCTGCTTGAACCAGTTTTGTAGCACGTGCTTGAAGTCGATGCTCTGCCAGTGGCCGACGCGGGAGTTCAGCTCGATCTTCAGCGAGCGAATGCGGATGTGGCGGCTGCCCTGCTCGGTGACGGGCTTCAGCCTGAGGATCTGCAGGTAGACGGTGGAGGTCTGCCGCAGGGGCCGTAGGTACACCCACAGTTGGGCCTTCAGCACCTTGGTGAACATGAGCTTGGGGCTGAACTTGAAGAAGCAGCAGCTTGGCTTGCCGTCCACTTGCACCAACGGCTCCGCTGTGGAACAGACAGGTGGAGATGGTTTTTGCATTCATAAAGGTTTCATGTCGGTTTATGTGTGCGTATGGATTATCGGTATTTCATGTCGGTTTATGTGTGTGTATAGAGTATCGGTATTTCATGTCGGTTTATGTGTG
>JACXGK010005634.1:11266-32373 GCA_016801125.1 Novumbra hubbsi
CCCCCCCCCCCCCCACTCAGATAGATCAATAAAGCTTTTAGAGGTTGTGGAGAGAAGAAGACAGTGTTTGGAACTCCACCAGCTCTTTACACCTGTATAGAGCTTGAGTGATGTGTCTGATGACACCTATTCAAACAGCAGTGTGTCACAATTTGCTCTCTATTCTCTATGGGCCCTGGCCAAAAGGAGTGCACTACGTAGGGGATGGGGTGCTATTTGGGGCGCACTCTGAATGTCTAGGAAACAGGGCCACGGTGAGTTAGGTGCGTCTTTGTTTTGATGCCATTGAAAATCAATGGCATTTAGTCCTACTCAGAACAGCTCAACCATTTCCACGCCCTACGTCTTGACAGGTATGATTCTGAAGATATGTAGTACATTATAACTATTGCACTTTGAATGGAGCAAATCTATCAAAATGTTACTCTTTCATACCAGATGACTACATTTTGTAGAAATCTTAAATTCTTATTAAAACAAGTTAACATTATTATTTCTTATATATTCTAACACACCACATGTTCTAATGGATTGATTATAGAGATGTTTTTCCCTTTATTGATGAACAGATGTTTTTTCACTTAGCATTTTAAGACTGTTACTCTTCAAGTAACTTTGTTATCTGAGTCAAAGTTTCTCGTACGACAATGAAGTTAAATAATGATGAGTTTATAACACAGGAATTTTCTCCTGAATTTGTTGACTTTACAAAACATACTGTTACAACCAAACCGATTGTTGCACTATTACAGTCAGTGGATAATTTTCTCTGTGACGCACACAAGCTTTATGAACTTTGTAGTTTGCATGTTAATTTGATTTGTTTTCAATAAAGGGGTTCCAAGCAAGTAAATAGCTAAATAATCAAAGATGTGTCTAAATGTAGGTTATTATTATTACATGTATTAATACATCACAGATATAAATAGTAAATCTCTCACAACCTTGATTCTTTATTAGACCTTTTAACTATACATTTCACCTTTTACAAATGCTTTAAGCATTTGTACTGTAAAGGAATTTGCGTTAAAATACAGTGAACTCCAAAGGTATTCAAACAGGGACAATAAGGTTTTTTGCTCTGTTTTCCAGGACTTTGGATTTGAAAATATGGCTATGAGGTGAGAGTACAGATTTTCAGCTATAATGTTACATTATTTTCATCCAGATCGGAGGAGTCAATTAGCAATTATGGCACATTTTGTCAAAATTTCAGGGCACCAGAAGAATTTGGAAAGTTTAGCATTAGGAACAGCTATGCACAAAGTGCCGGTTGACGATTTGCTGTCCATTTCAGGCCTGCATAGATACAACCACAAGGACCTGAGAATTTGTCCAAAGCATTGTTTGTGATTTCACATTAAAATAACATTAGGGCATCTCTCACAAACCTGTGCCTGCGATTGCGGAGGAGGAAGGACTCCATTTTGATTTAAATGTGTGTGGCATGATAAAAGATTAACAGCCAAACCTCTATAGAATAGATTTATGGACCGTTGGGCTCAGCGGCCGGATGATCATTTCAGATCTGTATGTTAAATTTGCAAATGACCGTGGGGGAGGTGGTGAGGGGAGGTGGTGAGGGGAGGTGGTGATGGGAGGTGGTGAGAGGAGGTGGTGGGGGAGGTGGTGAGGGGTAAGCTGCGGGATTTGAGCAGAGAAGGCTGAGGAATCGAAGAGGACTGCAGGCCGGCACGCGTCCCAAATCGCACCCTATTCCCTGAACGGTGCACTACTTTTGACCATGGCAGACCGGGGGGAAGGTTAAAAAGAGAGTCACGCACGGGGAATAGGGTTGCATTTGGAACTCCGCCGTGGCAATGAAGGGAGCCACAAATTCTTCCATTTTATGTAATTATAGGGTCGGTGTGGGCCAGACAAGGCGTTGGGTAGATTTATCCCCTGCTCTGGTAGTTCCTGACACCCGGATCCTATACGGCTAGCTCTAAAAAGGAGAATCTGTCATTGAGATCATGCAAATGTATGCAGCTCACACCTTACATCACAGTAATTACTCTCATATCTAAGCTCCCTCGCTCTGTCTTCTGTCTCCTAGCGTCCAGGGCCGAGATGTGCCTTTCTCCCTGTCCCTCGTTCTCAATCTGCCTTTGTCTCTTTCCCTGTCTTGCTTTCTGTTTATCTGCCCGGCTTTTTATTTCTTGTCCCATTCATACCTGTTGCGGTGGATTACACGATAAGATATGAGAAGCGTAGGCCGACGCGGTCAGTTCAAGACTGTGTGTCGATTGTGAAGATTGTGTCTGGATATGTTTCTGGTGCAGAGGAATTTGGACCGTGGACCCGTTTAAATCATTATAACGATGTACTCTGTAATCATTGACAATTGCCTCCATTGATTTATGGGATCAATATGCATCTTCAAATATTTTGCATACAGGGAGGGACCAGGATATCTGGTAATTATGCCAAAGAGTGGATGGATAGGTGACACCATTCAACGACTCTTGCCCAGTTTACGCCTTTTATTAGCATAAGCACATTGTCCTGATTTGTCCCCATTTAAAGTGTTGATGATGAAAAGACGCATTGTGATCTGAATTTAATCAGATCTAGAGAGTAATTACAAAAACATTATCTTGAGATTAAGTATGTTAATGTTTGGTGTAACAAGGGTTTTAAATCAAAGTGTAAACTATTCACTCTTCCTACGCTTTAAATGAATGCATCATGGCGCTGTGCACAATTTATTATGTTGCACTGTATTTTTGTTTACTTTATCTATTCCGCGGTTTTAATGTGGTTTAATGACACGCAGGTAAAACATGCTACTTGATTTCAGTTTTTCGTGGTGTCAATGTAATGGCCAGAAGCATGCTTTTGTGAGGTATTATGCCGGTCAGATTAAGTTGTCAACAAATCATCTCTGAGCCACTAGGCACTGACAACCAAAGTAGACGTGCAAATGGCACTGGGATATTGATTTGTTTAAAGAAAAATAATAAATAAATTGAACATTTCATTGATCCAGCTAGCTGCAACATTTCTAACAACATATTATCATCTAACCTCTTTGTGTTTTAATACATTTAAATATATGTTGCTTTCATATTTTAAATTTAAATTAAAATGCCATTTCTGAAAATCTGCCTTTTTATACTTAATGTGCGGTTTTATGTGTCATCATCAGCTTTGGCCCTTTTACAGGTGATTTATAGCTAAAACGTATTGTTTTAATTACCCACTGTGGATGTCCAGCAGGTTTGTAAAGCCATTACTGAAATCAATACAAAGTCTTTTAGATGATGAATTCCTTAACCAACTGTGAAGTGTTTACCCAGAATGCCACAGTAGAAGCGTCACTGCCTGGGTTGATTGGTGTAATTGTAAATAATGCATTCATCATGTGATTTAAAAGGGGTTTTTGCGTTTGTTTTACGCTTTATCAGAGGCTTCATTTGTGTTTGAATTGGACAAAATGCAAAAGAAACTACTTCTGAGATCTGTGCATATGGGCCATTTCCAGTTAGGGTTAATTTTAAATATTTATCTGAAAAGAAAAAAAAATTGCAAATACTTTTCGTCTTTGATTCTGGTTAAATGGAAGCTAATTTTTTATTTGTCATTTTGTTTTTATTTTTGTTTTGTCTTTAGATTAGTGTCAGATTTTGCATGGCAAAATTGTGGCATGTATCAGACCCCATAAAGCCAAAACGTCTACCAGTAGTAACCTATGCAGTATATCCCAGGTACGTTTTGACTTAATGTAAGGTTTGAACCTAACAATGATTTAATCGCCATAAACAACATTGCTTGGATGTAATAAGGAACACCGGAACATTACTCTAACAAATTACATCATAACTCCCAACCACTTAACCTTGTATATGACGCGGTGTGCTAAATTACATGGTGTGTATGTGTGTTTGTGTAGCACGATATGCAAAACATGGGTAAATGTCTGCGTCTAAAACTGCATTGAGCGGCGGTTTAAATTAGAAGTTTTGTCTTCGCAGTAACTGGACGCTAATAGTTCCCATTATTCAAGGCCCCAACAGCAAAGGTCAGTTCCTGGTGCTTCGTTCTGGAGGACATACCTGTTCTTCAAGCTCTACGGTGAAGCTGGTAGTCGGCAGAAAATGCATCAAGACATCCAGGCGACAGAACTCACGGTGAAGCATAGCTTCGACTTTGACTTGTCCTTAGAGTGCACGGGGGAAGAGAAAGTCATGTTATAAATGTCCTGGAGGATTCGAGAGAAATAATTTCTGCCCCAAACTGCACCCTATTTCCTGTTTAGTGCACTACTTTTGACCAGAAGCCTGCATATGGAATAGGGTGCTACGTTGAACACAAGCAGAGATTGCTGTTTTGTTCAGGCTTTTCATCATATTGTCTGAGAGGCGCCTTGGTGTTAAGGTGAAAATTGACTTTCATCTCGCGTTGTTCTCTGACTGAACTGGTTATTCGGTCATCATACTTTGTTAGGGTCAGCGTTATTGGTTGTTAGTGAGCTTGGCGTTAGATTGTCAAAGGTCATTTTAATCGTCATTTGTCTTTAACATTAAGGTTTCCAGACAAAGACTGCACCTGGCAGTTAAAGACAAAATTGACGTTTTCCACATCTCCAGACATTTGTTTGTCTGACTGGAGCAAATTGCCAATAGGCAGGACGTTTTCAAGTTGAGAACTTCAAAACAATGTGATTAAATAAGACTTCAAGTGATTGGTATGTTCTGGGGTTTATTCAGCTAGTCAGCTAGCAAGTTCAAGGTCCTAGGTTGAAAGGGACATTTGCTTCATAGTTAAACATTCATCTTCCCATATGTTTATTTTGCCTAGCCTGACCTTTGACCTTTCCAGAGAACAGAGAGTTTGACAATGTCTCTAGATTGTTCTGAAACATCTGAAGACGCTAGACGTGTGGGGCTTCCTGCTCAGACGGTGCTTGACTCGGGCCAGAACTTCGAACAAACGGTACTCCGGTTCCTTTTTTAGGCAAGCCTTATTAACCCATACATTGTGAATTGTCAATTATGTCCCAAGTCAAGCGCTGAATATAGGTGACATCCAGAGTACACTTCCTGATCCCAATGGAGGCTTGGAAGCAGACTCTGTGATGATCAACTTTAATGTGCAATGTACAACGTTTCCGTTTTACTCATGTGGATGGCCACGCTGTAACAGTAGAACAGAAATCTACTGTTGTTAGTGTACAAGAGCTAAGTCTAGCATCTCCTTCCTTCCGATAATCCTGCTTTGTCTGCCTGTAATTGTGTCATTTGTAAAGACATACACCGCAATCAAGGCCTTCAACGTATCTTGAGGCACTGATCACAGATTTTAGAATCAGACTATTTTCTCTACACACGGCCTCTTTCATTATTACCATGTTGAGAACCCGGCTGTTGGACTTCCTGTTTTCTTTACAGAAACCATTATACTCTTCAGAACCCCCCTGAGCCATTCATTTGCACATAGGTTGTTACCAAACCCGTTGGCATGACTTAACAGTTTAGGCTAAAAACCTCATTGACAGGTTTGGGGAGTATCGAATTACTTATAAAGTATTAGAAAAACTTGAATCTGTTAAAATGCCAAACAATTTACATATACATGCAGCTTCTGCAACACAAAAGTAAGCTTTGAAACCATATCAAACAGGTCTGTTTTGCCAACACAGCCTGTAGAAATATTGTAGTA
Source organism: Novumbra hubbsi (assembly GCA_016801125.1). NCBI lineage: Eukaryota > Metazoa > Chordata > Actinopteri > Esociformes > Umbridae > Novumbra > Novumbra hubbsi. The sequence continues at coordinate 16,928 of JACXGK010005634.1, forward strand.
ATTAAATAAATAAAAATGCTGTTTATTAAACATCTGAAATCTGATTCAAATGGTATTGAACAATATCCTGGTTTTTAGAAATTTGCAACAAGAAAGCACAAGGTTCTATTCTCTCCAGTTGCTACTGGTAAAAAAAACATAGTATTCTTACATCTGTATTAATTATCAATATAAAATTCTGTTTAGTAATTCACTATGTACACATCTTTGCCAGAACAAAGGTTTGCTGGAGATTTCTCTTTTCTATTTTTCAGAAAGACAGTGAACAATGCAGAGTTGGGGAAATACATGTTTGAGCTGCCTTTTAAAGACCTCTGGCAAAAACAATGATTGGAGCTTTTATTATTCAAACTGAGTTTTCCCACAGGGCTCCACCATACTCCAAGTTATTGAGATATCAAAATGTCAGCAACAAAACCCACGAATGGGCCTATACTGTAGCTAAAGCATAATATCTTTATCATATTTGATTATTCAACTGAAAATTGTATTGCTGAATATTACATTTTGAGAATTAGAATTAGATGTATCTTAGTGCCGGCGCAAAACGGCTTCGGAATCCAAAGGTTCAAAGATGACCATTTATTATAATACATACATTATTTACATTTACACGCTGGAGCTACAGTGAGACTATTTCCTGGTGCCGCTGGGTTATTTTCCTGCTGCGGCAAACTGGCTCAAATGGGGAGACCGTATGAAATAGAGCAGTCATTTGAAATGCAGACCCTAAATCACCATCTCCGGTCATATTGTCTTAACGACGTGATATAACGTCCCACTGATCAGTCCCGGTGCTCTTGATCCACTCTCGTTGATAATTTATGGATGAAGCTCTCCAGGGTTGCTCTACGTATACCTCCCATGTCCCTGCATGAGGGCTTCGGGGTTCAACAGCCCCTTAGCGAACATTTCACGCTCAGCGGAACTCAGGATGCCTGATGTGCATCACAAAAGGGGAAACGACACCCTGTTCTTAATATACAGCACTTCTAATGTAGATCTGGAGGTCTATAGGTTTCTTGTCAAAAGGATGCATTAAATAGGGAGTCGCCAGGGGTACAATGGGATTTGGGGGGTGGGGAGCCATGCTTGCTACTTTTCCAGTTGTATCTAAGATGTTAAACTGCTGGCCAGTGGAATTACGGGAGCTCAGCTCCCCCAGGTCTCCCTACATCCATATGTGAAGGAGTTTAGCTCCAGCTGGTTCCCGCCAAATTTTACCCTTAAGCGAAACATGCTGGGAATTAGCAAAAGCGATCTAGCACTGCATCCAATTGTCTTGCTTGGGAATCTCAGATCTTCAAGTAGTATTGTAAAATATGTTACCCTCACATAACAAATTAGGTCATTGTCAGCAAAATATAAAATTAGCCCATTGTCCTGATGACAGCTATGTTGAACATGAAATGTTCAGAGATTCAGAGACTAACATTAAAATGATGAGTATTTATGGTGAGCATAGCTGTCTGTTCTGAATTCTGAGTGCAATATAAGTGACTATGGATAGAAGAGGGTTATAAATGTCACAGGTTTAAGAGTAGGAAGTAAAGGGCCACAAATGAAAATGTCTAATTTAATTTTTATCCAAGGTATTATACTGAAATACTGAATTGATAATCTATTAAAGCTTTGAGAGGCATTGTGCTAACATTCACATCCTTGAGCAGCAGGGTTGTAGCTGGGAGGTTGTAACAGGGTGGTTGTAGCATGGAGGTTGTAACAGGGTGGCTGTACCAGGGAGGTTGTAACATTGTGGTTGTAACAGGGTGGTTGTACCATGGTGGTTGTAACAGGGTGGCTGTACCAGGGAGGTTGTAACAGGGTGGTTGTAACAGGGTGGTTGTAGCTTGGAGGTTGTAACAGGGTGGTTGTAGCATGGAGGTTGTAACAGAGTGTCTTTACCAGGGAGGTTGTAACAGAGTGGTTGTAACAGGGAGGTTGTAACAGGGTGGTTGTAACAGAGTGGTTGTAACAGGGAGGTTGTAAAAACAGTCCTGGCCATCAAATCAACCCTCAGAATGTAATTGGTTGATTACACTTTTACCCCAATATAACACAATTGTTCTCTAACTGGCTAATGTATATTCACACAGGTTGAGTTTTTTTATGTTTGAAAGTCATGAAATGTAACATGCTAATAATGTTGCTGAGTCAGCCAGTCCAACTTAAAAGGGAAAAGAATGTCAGTCTTAGGAGGCTATTGACGCAGTCAAAGTATAAAGATCAGATAAGAAAGTAATGCTATGTTAAATTGAACATTAACTTCACTTATCAGTATACGTAAAGATGCAGTATGAAATAATCTGTTATTAGATAGGCAAGATGAAAACCAGTGTTTCGGCCCTGACTACAGTTGAAAACGTACTAAGTTCAACTTGACTACAGTTGAATAGCTCTGATTTATTAAGTCCAGCTTGTCTACAGTTGAATAGCTCTGACTTACTAAGTCCAGCTTGACTACAGTTGAATAGCTCTGACTTACTGGATCCAGCTTGACTATATTGACAATGAAAATGTATGCAAATGAAGGTAACACTGGATTAAAGATGAAATATATAGTGAGCTGAATTGTATGCTTTTGTATGCTTTATTTCAGTGAAGTTGCTCAGAAAATCATAACAGGAGATCCCTAGAGTACAACAACTACTTTTGATCCCTACATTGAAAAAAACGCAAAAAATCTGTTAAATTGTAAAGTTAAGCTGATGACCTTGAGCAGATTGATTGCAGAGCCCCCAGTGCTAAGAACCACTTTCATTGGCCTGCATGGAAATATAGATGACACATCTGCCTAACATCTTACTGCATGAGAAAGTGTGGGGAGAGAGAGAGATAGAGAGAAAGAGGGGTAAATAGACAAACGTTTGGGTAGAGTACTGAAAATATGTTTTCGGTTACATTGTAATTTACACAAAGTAAAAGTAACTCTCTTCAGAAACGACTCAAGTAAGAATAGTTACACAAGTAATTTATAGATCTTAAAGAGGAACTGCCGAGATATTCACCTCATTTAAATGGATCCTTTAAGAAACACACTGAATTGTTTGCTCAGGAAAATATTTCAGTGGATGATAATGTGACTGTGTATGGTCAAAAAAAGAAAACTAATTTAAACTCATAATCTAATAAGTATTTCAGATTGATTGTGTCTTTTGAATTAATTAAATTCCACTGTTATTTACTGTTCTTATTCTTATATTTGAGTAATCTTATGTTTTAGCTCATAGATCATAAGGTCAATTATTATAATCACAAATAAAATAGATGTCCTGATTACATAATAAAGGCATTTACTACACTTTAAGCCAATCATTATTCTGCCTTCATTAAAAAATAAATGTAGATTTTAGGGTTCACAGTTTGTTGAACAAATATTTTTACTATGCACAATCCAAAGTCTTGCTGTCAAACGTCCCTTTAGATGTCCAGTACATAGTAGCCTAAGAAAGCAGCGTAGTTTTTGTATTTTGTACCGTTTTTATGAACTAGTGCAGAACGATGGTTCTCTCTCCCCCCTCTCTCACGCACAATATCCCTCCCTCCATTCAGCTGAGTTCACTCCACTGTTATGTCGAGGGGCGTTTCTTAGAAACGCTCATCCAATCCCTTGAATCCATACATGACTAGACCAATCACATGCCGCGGTCCAGCGTGCCGTGTCAAACGTGTTTAGCAACTCGGTTCGGAACTCCGTTTACAGCTGCCTTCTATTCGCTGAAAGTCGAGCTTGAGTTGGTAGTTAATTAGTCTGTTGGCGTACTGTATATTTGTATATCAACGTATTTGGTCAAATGTAACAGGTTGCAAAGCATGTTAAAATGAGTTAGTAAGTACAGCCCACAGAAAGTACACGCTCCTCAACCACTGAATCAAGTAGGCCTGCGTAATCGTAACATTCACGTAGCGCGTTACTAACCACCCTTAATTAAAGAAGGCGAGAACGCGAGCGAAGGGAAATATTGTCGGTGAGAGGTAGCGTCAGCAAGCAAACGGGAGTGGAAACAGAAAGGGACAAAACCAAGGCTCGTTTTAGCCCAGACATTGCTGTACAAAGTAATTTTATATGTATCATCTTGGAAAACGTTGGTAACACAACAGTGCCGCTAAATGCAGAGAACTGCATCCGCTCTCACCCGGACGTGTCTTCGACCCGTTTGAAGTGAGTATTAAACTGGTTAGCAGGAGGTAAGCAGACGGTGACACTTCAGGAAGCGGTGAAGCCGCAGCTAAATAGACGTCAATGACATTTCCATTCAGGGCCTCGTTAAAAGAGAAATCTACAGAGTCAAAGTAGGTCCAGGCCTCTCATGTGGCATGCCTTCTGGTCTTGGCTTGTAAATGAGAATAGCAGCGTTTATGGAAGGGCAGGCTTGTTCAAGTCCTCCTAGCTGATTGTGTTGTGTCTCCTATACTTTAATAATGAATATTATATTATCGATCGTAGGTTGTAGTGTATACAATCAAATCAAACCATCAGTTTTCTATAAAAAAACGGCTATACTATATTTTGATATGATATACATTACAGTGCATTTGCACGGAAATCAACTTTTAGACATTAGCACACTATAAGACTGTAGCGTTAGTTTACAAGACACACATTCACATTTTCCCGTGTTCCAAGACTGTGTGATCATGGAGCAGGTCAGTGTCTGACCTGTAGCACATTGTTCAATACCCTTTGCCCTGTTGTTGCTGGACAGTGAAACCATTTATCTCCTTCCCCAAGGGGGCAGCAGTTCATAACAATGGACAAGTTGTGTGTGTGGGGGGTCCCCTCGGACTGGCCCCTTCTTCCCTTCTGTCATAACAGCCGTGAGCCCCCTTAGGCCTCTGACACGTGACCAAGGTAAGCACATGTCCCTCACCCCTAACCCTAAGCGTTTTAAAAATAAGAATTTATTTCAGTGTTGGAATGTAAGCTCCGCCCTCTCTTTATTGAGTCGACCAATCGTACTCAGTTCTGCCTTCAGGGCAGGTCTTCCCCAACGCGGTAACATTTCGAGAATATCTGGGTGTTAAGGTTACATTTTTATGTATCCAGGAGGTACAGACATTTTTAGCGCTATGCATTTATTCAATGTTCTAAGCATTAATCGACAGGTGGGTTTTCATAAGTTCAGTTATAGTAGTTTGTTTTTCTTCTCTCTTTTTGTAATTTTTTCTGGCACAAGTGTGTTGTTTTTTGCAATGCAGCTAATTGCTTTAGTGGTTACACGGTTTCAGTTCATGAATTTTGCCCAGTGCTAATTAAACTAATTAAGGCTTATTGTGGATTATGACACGATGGGTGTTCAGACACAACCCAGGGTTCAGGGGGTTTCAGAGAAATCAACATTTTCTACAAGAAATCTCTTTTAACTAGTGTGTTCTGTGGCCTTTAAACTCACTTAGAACCCCAGACAATATGCAAGATACTACATGAACGAGGGAATCTGGTGCTGTAATATTCCCAAAGCATAGACTGGAGAACAGATTGTCTGGACCTTAGTCATACTCCCAGAACCTTAGCAGTACCCCTTTGGTAAGTAGGCTTTTCTGGCGTGGTGTGCAAACCCGATGGAAGTGGAGGCTCCCATCACATCTTGGCTGTTTACGCTGTGGCATTCCCATGAGTGGGAGAGAGAGGGGAGGCACAGAGTGAGAGAGGAGACAAAGAGAGAGGGAGAAACGGAAGGTGCAGGGTCAGAGAGAGAGGAGACAGAGAGGAGACAAAGAGAGAGGGAGAAAGAAAGGAGAGACAGTTGATGGAGGAAAAGTAATTCAGTGCCACAGGGAAGAGGTGTTCTGGTACTGCGGTTCTCCTCCCCTGCTATAATGAGGCCGAGATTAAACCAGCACAACCTGACATGAGGAAAAGGCATTACTGGCAAGACTTATGCTGAGTGCCAAATGGCACCCTATGCCTTGTAGTACCTTGGTTTTGACCACAACCCTAGGGGAGTCCTGGTCTAAAGTAGTGCACCACACTGTAAATAAGCTTTAATTTTAGGACGCAGACCAAAGACTTTTCACAGAGTATGATCTCATTATTAAAACATATTGCCTGCAGCTGGAATAATTGAAGACAGAACATGAGGATTGTGTTTTCTTTTTTTTGTTTCTTAAAAAATGTAGACGAAGGAAATAAAGACGAAGGAAATCAAATTGTGACAGTTGCAGGACGTCATTTTCTATTGTTTCCTTCATATTATGTGTCCTACAGGCAGAGACGATGACTGAATATAGTGGATTATAAACCAGGTAGTTTGCTTCTCGGAGGCTAATTGCCTTAAATCATGGGAACATTTAAGCGTTAATGGGCAAGAGCCGGTGAATGGTGACCAGGACCAGAGAGATACATTTGTCCGGATGAATATTGCTGGTGGTAATTAAGCTAAGGTTATGACCGTTCACCAATTTCCGGATGTTTCCAGATTTGAACAGGTGTCTTCTAAGCGGTCATGCAAGGTGCGTCTAGTGACGTCCTCCTGTGAAAGAGGCTTTGTATGTGGTCTTTCACATTAAAGGGGGCATATCAAGTGTGTATAAGGGGGTTTAGGGTATGGAAATGCTGCTTAAGGAGGGGGATTGAAAGCGGATCTGTTATTGAAGGTTGGTGTGAGTGTTAAACGTCTACCCTTGTGTGTGTGTGTGTGTTTTAATTAAGTTCCTGCCTGGGTGAGTGTTTATGAACGTCAGTGTCTTGTATGAATCACCGTCTTGTATGGACCTGTGTAAAAAGTAGGGCTTTTAAAGTGACTGAGTATGAAAGACTTCTACTAAATCAAAAGATGCACCCCGTGATGTTCTGGATTTGGGGATACTTTATTGGAAATGACCCTTAATGCTAAAAACATTTCCAACAAGATTACTTTGTACTGTTACGAACCGTTGACTTTATTTAGTTAAGAATGTTGAAAAACGTTAGGAAATCAGTTTTTTTTTTTTTTTAAACAGTGTGTTACATGAATCTAATAATCAACAATTTGGTTCGGTGAAGCTGCCTGCTAATATTACCAGAACAGAGAAGCCGCTAGTTGGCTAACAAATATTTGTGTCCAAGGTAAATAGGAAAGCTAATTACAGAGAGATAATTAGGCAATTAGTTACTGGGAGATAAATAAAGCCTGTGAAATTATTAGAAAATATATATTAAACTTTTCGTTACAGACTATTTCTTGTGAAAGGGCCTTAATATGAAAAAAACCCAGGTCATTGTATGTGACTGTAAAAGACAGAGCACAACTAAACTAAACATGACACAATTGTTGCTGATACCCAATTAACGTTCAAAATATTGTATAAATTACGTAAAATTCCCTTCATTGCCATTCATCTGTTTTTATCAACAAAACTGAATGGGATAATCTCCCATTAAAGTACATTTGTCAAAATAGTGACTTAATTCATCTTTGCCAAAAGAGAGCTTTCTAAAAGAAATGCTAGTGTTCAGGAGAATATTTACTTAGATCTTGCATCCACTCTCTTCTCCTCTGAAGCTAATCAGTCTTTCCTTAAAGTGATCTTTCCTTCATGTATACAGGTATGTGGTCGGATCTCGTTTCCACGGCGCCGGACCCTTCCAGAAAGGTCTCAGAACCCATAATTCACTGTCTTGGGGAATAAGTGCCGTAGCTACAGAGATCCCCTTAAGAATGAGAATTGGAGATGAATGATTGTAATCTTTGCCAGGGCTGCCATCTCTTCCTCACAACGGTGTCTGCTGCAGACGCACCAGTTAGCAGCTGGTACCAGGGATTCATTAACTAGCTAGCAAAACCTAGTCACACAGCGATTAACGCTGTTAGACATCCATTGGACTATCTATTTGCAGCACAAATGGATCTGGGACTCTGCGGTCCTTCAAGCCAGATAACCACCACGGTCCTGGAAAGACAAACGGTCATTATTGAAAATCTTTCATCTCTGCGTTCATTTTGAGGAGGCCATAATACGAGTAGATACGTTTACATCTGAATAGGAGCAGGAAACGTGCCTGCAGAGCCCTCTGACATTCCACCCTGGGGTTTATTATATTTATAAACGTTTTTCCTACGTGGTCATACTCCCTGGACAGTAGATTTCTTTGAGGCAGGTACAATACCTTGAGTTATATTCACGCTGGATTTCTTAAGAACGTCCGTGAGACCATGTCACCTCTGCTGTTCCAAGCACGTCCCGCCAACGTCATTCCTGTTTGACGCGCTTGGGCATTCGTGCCATGCGAACCCACTCGCATACCGCTCAACAAGGAACCCCTGGCGTGTTGCAACACCGCAGATCACTTGTAGCCCGCTTTTAAATTTCCCTCAGACCAGACAGCGGAAGATGGAGGCCTCGGAAAATAATGTGAAACCAATCTGACCCAACTGGGGAACTGCAGGTTTGTATTCTGGCAGGATAGAATGTGGGAATACATTCTTCAGTTCTTATTAATGTGTTACGTCTGCAGGCCCGTCCGTGCATGTCCAATAACAGCTATGTACAGTGGTGGTTTCAGAGTGCCTTATTGAAATGAACCGAGATTGTTTTGCTGGTTGTATATTCAGGTGGAGTTTTCTCTCACCGCTCCTGGTCCACAGGTTCCCAATACATATCCCCCTCCGCCCCCCCCTCTGCTCCATCTTTCCTTCTCTCTCTCCTCATCTGTTTTTCTTCCGTCACTCTTTTTGTGTCCTCGTCTCTTGTCCTCACCTCGTTGCCTCTCCTCGCTCCTCCTTCCCCGTCTCCGTCCCCCACCCGCGGTGTGTGATGTTCCGGATCAGTGGGAATCAGAATCCACACGCGTGTTGTTTTGCCCGAACGTGTGCGTGTGTGTGCGCGCGTGTGTGTGTGTGCGCGCGTGTGTGTGTGCGCGCGTGTGTGTGTGTGGGCGGTTATTCTGACTTTTGTGGCTCTGCCTGGGGCTGGAGTGGTGTGAAGGAACTGTTGTCCATTTGTTCTAGAGAGCAGTGCGTTGCTTAATTAGCGAAACACGTTGTGCCAATGGATGAAGTGCGTAATTCACATTTACGCTTAGTATGCTTATTACGGATTTTCTTTGCTGCTCTTTAGTTGGCTTTGTCTAATTTATCCGTGTTGCCATATGTAACCACTTTGTAGTAGAGGGCCCGACACAAACAGTACAGATGTCAGAGTAACACATTAAATTGAACGTCATTAGTTGGAACTGATGAAGGAGAAAGGGGCGGAAAGAGGCATGAAATATTAAACTTTGCTCCTACGGTTTTCAAGTCGAGCTTCTTTTCACCAGCCATACGTTTCTCATTAGTGTAAGTATAAAATTGTGAAAATATTATACTGTTTTATAAACCAACTCGGTGAAATTCCCTCCCACAATTGATATGCTGATAATGAGTTTCATATGAAGGATATTCATCACATGTAATATTCATCAAGGAAATCTGGTGTTGTGTTTTGTAAACTTTGACTGAAAGAAATAGTGAATTGCAATGCTCTATAACACAATTCGCCACAAACTGCTCAAAAGGCCAGCAGATGCTATGTAGATGGTTTGAACTTATGCAATAAAAATGCTTTCCTTCCAAAATTCGATCCAACATGTCGTTTTTTCCCCTGCACCCATGTCTGTATATAACATTACCGGTGAACTAGGACAAAAACCCCTGTAGCTACATCCGGTAACTTCCATTTTGACGCATGGCAAGCTAGTGGCCAACACTGGACTGAGGCTCTGAGATTAGCGAAGCACCTGTCGATTTACAAGAGTCTTCTAGCACCATATTCCCCAATCAGTGCCCTATTTTTGACCCAGCTCTCTGGACTCCGGTCAAGAGTAGTCCACTAAATATGGACGAGCGCACCATTTGTGGCACTGTCCCTGACCTAGTAGTCTGTGAAAGGAGCTTCCATCCTGAAAGTGTTTGCTGAGAAAAAAACCTTATTACACATCCAACTAAGCACGTGCTCTCGTCCAACCAAGCTGTCGGTGAAGCGAAGGCTTCATAAATATATATTACATCAAATCACCACATATATTAAAATAGTGAATGATCTCTCCTGGCCCCGGTGTGATCCGACCGGAGCACTACGTCTTTCACTCTGTCTCTCTCCTGCTCTCCGCTCGTTCTTCCTCTCCGTCAGCTACTCTACCCGCTCTCACGTCTCTGTAGGCGGTGACAACATATTGGCCTGGTAAAATGGACAGGACACGACTGGAGAGGACAGGTTTCATTTCATTGTGGACTGCCTTTTCAATTACTTTGGTCCACACGGCTGCTGCCTCCCACTGACCCAGAGGGGCTTGGCGGTTCACGGAGGTCCGGGGCTCTCAATATTACTATGTAGATTGTGTCCCTGTATGTCCCTGCCCAGGAATTCCTTGGTCACAATCCAGTGTGGCTATGACTGCAGGGGGTATAAGGAAAGCATTAGCGTATATAGCACATTTAAAAGCTGTTGGCAATTAGCAGAAAAGTAATTTTAAGGTGATTGAGTAGGACTATTTATTGTGCTTAATTTCTGACTTACTGGGACCCGCCCAGAAGGTGTGGCATGACCAAGTCCTTGGGTGGAGATGCTGTACAGGGTTTTTTTAAACGGCAGAGTGGCCCTTGATGCCCTGCCGGCGAGCGATTTGGGTGACTTCGGAGACCTGAAACAACAGTCGGGCTGAGGCGTTCTGGATAAGTTCCCGGGGTTGCTGCTTTTCTGTAGTCCAGACAGGAGATAATAATGGTCTCGATAAGGATCTGTCTCATTCCCTCTGCGAGGGAAGGATGTGCTCAGAACATCAGTGTGTCGTCAACTCACTATGGACTCGATGGTGATGTTGCACTTCAGCAAATGACAGAAGAAAATTCCGACCTCATTTATTTGGCCTGGATGTGTAATGTGTTGTTTGTATGTTGTTATTATGCATTTAGAAGTAGTATCCCTATCCTACCTCAGTTTGTCTACAAATCCAACCAAGGGGACGACGTTGGGGCACCTATCAGCGCCCACATGGCATGGTACACAAACTTGTTTTTACTACATCGCCACTTTTAACTGACATTCTCAAACCGGCTTTTACAGACCTTGTGAACAGGCAGCTAAGTTGTGCCCGTACAATTGTGTGTGAAACAAGCATTGAAAGTGCATTGCTTGAACATCTTAAATAAGTTATATAAAGCTGTAGACCATCAATATGTATTAGTTGGGCCAAGCTACTGCAGAAAATGCAAATGAAACGTTAATCTTCACTACCAGACAAGTCAGAACATTATTCCAGGCTCCCGGGGCAGTACAGGAGGCATTCCGTCTCTTTTGGATAGGTGCGGCTCTGATACACATCTGACACAATTTAGATACGAGCATCCCCCATCACTGACATATTTCTGATCGGATCGTGTTGGTTTTGGATCCCAGTTGGATACGGGGTCTTGTGGGTTTTACATGGACATTTCGCAGATACTTTTCGTATAGACACCAAGGGATCCAAGGAAAACCTTTTGCGGCAATCAACTTGTCAATAAATGGGCTTATCGCCCTGTCAAATGAATGAACAACCCCTTTCGAGGGCACTTGATGGGCGTGATGGCAACAGTTTAAATCTTGAGGGCACAGCTGGGAGTTAGCATCATTGGCTGAGATTAATTCTGCCCTGGTGAACATTCTAATTTGGCAGGATACGGTAGATCCTAAACGTTGCAGTCATGGGGTGGAGTTTTCAAAGCGTCTGCTTGAACAAGGATGGAGGAGCGAATGGGGATGGAGGAGCGAACGGGGATGGAGGAGCGAACAGGGATTGGACTAGCAAACGGGGATAGACGAGCGAAAATGGGACAGGGTCTCAGAATATGGGTCCGCACTGGACACAAACCTGCCTATTCCAAGGACGATCAGATGTACAGACCCTTATTATAACTCAAAAAATCCTGGAAAGTCAAAGCTGTCAATTTCCACCATAGCCTAATCTATAGCCGTCTATAAAAGGCCTAGTTCCCCATCATGACAAATGAAAAAGATTAGCGAAACCACAACATTGACTAAAAAGAATAGAGTTAATAGCCTTGTAGATTATACTGGCTAGAAAGTTAATATAACCTGGCAGTACATACTCTTTACTGGGTGAAATAGTTATCTGGAATGGTACTAAATTGCCTGTCTTCACCTTGATTGTAAAACGTGTGTGTGTGTTAAACCGGCGGAGGAAAATCAATCCTGATGTTGGCTTGTGTTCAGTGTGTCATCTAATAGGCTTTGTCCCTTTGGAGATCAATGAAGAGAGAGTCTGGTTGAAGCTCAATGGTCCACTATTCATCTCTGTCTGGTAACCTGGTTTATCTGACCTTGAGCCACACACACAGACAACGCAATATATTCCTTGGTCAATCCAGAAGTACTGGGGGGTAGTCAAGGTAACCTGTTGTCAATCTTTTTTTTATTAGGTGTGCTTGCCAGTAGTAAAGCACAACTGTACATTTATTTTGTAGTCTTACTTTGTGTGCTTCGCAAAAGCAACGCATGATTCTCTCTGACTAAATGATAAAAAATAGCACCTCAGAATTAACTCTCAAATGTCCTAAATATACTTAAAACTTTGAACACCTAAAGATTGTTAGCTATACTATTTAGCCTAATTTGCATAACTAGGTTTAATTACCCGTTTTGTCTACTCACCAAACCAACATTGGTAAATTATGATTTGACTTTCCCAATTTCAGAGTCAATCATTTTTTATGTAGACAGACTGTCAAGCACATCACAATTACTTCTGTAAATGTCCTCTCCATTTAACATCCAAGGTCTGGGATGTCAAATGAACAATTATGTCCACCGCGGGTGCTGGAGGGTCGAAGACACACGCCTGGCCTTTCCGATTTTTAATCAAACTGCACAGTACATCCAGAAGCCTCAGCGGTTATGAGGGCTATGTTAACACATTCCCCAACCATGCATCCAAAATGGAGTGTTCAGTCTGACCTTAACAAAAGGACTTGCTGGGGCAAGACGTGACATGGCTGTCCTGTTCAACTATCCAACACCACACCCCCCCACAGAGTTGTGGCCTCCCTATTCTGGACCCCTGATCTCTTAATGAACAGTGGTTGGAGATGGATCATTTTGGTTGATGTACACTGCTCACAAAAATTAAGGAAACGCAATCGTCACAGTATAACAGTCAATAAAACGTCAGTCTGTCCAGTTAGAAAGCATAAGAAATTGCGAGTCAATGTCACACGTTTTGGTGCAAATGAACGTGACAACAGGTGCACTGGAGATGCAACAGCAAGACAACCCCCAAAAAGGGGGATGGTTTTGCAGGTGGTGTCCAACGACAATTGCTCTCCTAATCCTTCCTGCCTGATTCCTCTCTAGTTTCTGGATGTTTTGCTGGAGACTTCTTAACCAATTAAACGTTTTTGATCTTTAATATTTTCCCTTCATCAAGACCTAATGTGTGTTTTAAGTGTACCCTTAATTTTTTGGAGCAGTGTATATACTAATATACATATAATGAGAGATTTTTTGGGGGTTATCAACATTTTATTTCAAAGAAAACGATTCTGAACAAGATTCATAATTCAAGTAAGTGTTTTTTAGTTGCTCTGCCATTGTATTTGGCTCAGTTTATTTGGGGGTTTCACAGTTTATTTGGGGGTTTACGTCCCTGTCGATGTGGCCCCATGTTGATTGACAGTGTTCTCGGCAGGGGCTATAAACAGTGTTTTCTGCAGGGGCTATTAAACAGGGTTCTCTCCTGGGGCTATTAAACGGGGTTCTCTGCAGGGGCTATTAACAGGGTTCTCTGCTGGGGCTATTAAACAGGGTTCTCTGCCGGTTCTATTCAAGGTGTGTATGTGTGGTATGTAATTAAGTCAGTTTGAACATGGTAAAGTATTGCTGATTGGCCAGAAATGACAGATGACCCCGTCGGCTGGCTGTGACCCCAGAACTCTGACCCCTTTCTGGTGTACCCCGCTGTTAGATATCTCTCTTCACCACCGTCTCTCTCAGTCTATCTCTATCTTTTTCCAAAGAGGAAGAACTTAATCACCCGTCCAGTTTTTCCTTACATGTGTCAGTGTATTTTTCCCACAACACATTACATGGATTACTGTAGTCCTATTCCAGCGCATCATAGCCTCTTGAAGACATAATTGTTTGTACTGTAAGGTTACTGAGGCCTGAATGCTTTTCACACATTGAATGGAAAATAATGAAGAATATTGCTTCAGGGTTTATTTTTTTTTTCTCACCCCCCAATTCTTCAATAAACTGCTGTGGGGAAACATGGTCTCAATTTGTTTCAGTTATTTGTCACCTCGCAGAATGTAATCATTGCAAGACAACAGAAAACACTTTACACGCGTTTTAATAGTGCTGGCTGTGTTTCTGTTCTTATCTTAAATGTCGTTTACGAGGTTCTTCATGCTGGCCGACCTTCTGCAGCGGAACTTCCAATACGCCACGGCACCTTCCGTGACATTCCACATAACATCCAATCATGCTTTATTGTGTTGTATCATGAAGCCTTTGAAAGCATTAAGTTACCGTAATATAATACGAAAAGACACACACGCACAAAGGCCAATAAAAACGCTACATATGAAAGTGTGTCCCTACACCAATATCCCGTGTCCCCCTGTGGTATTCTTCATGTACGGTCCCCGTCCCACACGAGTTCCATCACTCCAGCCAAGCCACAACCCACGTCACACAACCTGCACGCAGTCGGATTGATACGGTGTTATTAAAACTGGTGTTCGGCAGATCCCATGGTGGGTTCCTGGGATCCTTTGGGACTGGGGTAAGATGCTCGGAGTGTTACCCCGCCCCTCTGCCTGGCCTCGCGTTCTGCCCCGCTGTGTAAGTGCCTGGCCGTGGATCGTCTGGCTACCATAGAAAGTCATTTGTACTGTATTTTATATATCCAGTGAAAAATGTAATGTAAAATGTGGTTGTGTTTCAACACTAAATCCTTGATCTTTTGTTGCCTGGCTGACTCTGTGTAGCCTATAAGCTGTTAGGTCCAATAGGTAGCGAACTGTGATTCCGGGGCAACACCTAGGGAGAGGGGGTGTCTCAGGCAAGTACAGGATGGTCCAGATCCTGCTGGACAATAGTTCTTTGCTCAGACATGTTTTTTCTTTTTAAGCGAAACTCTTATATAATAAAAACCCCTTTTGAAAAACCAGAGTTCACCCTTTAGTTTTTATTTTGTTATGTTGGTTTAATATAGGAATGAAAAGAGTTAAAACAGCTGTCCAGTCTGTTTGTAACGCACATTTTACTTTTTGCGAAAACATTGGTTCTGATGTGTGAGAGTGCTGGCAGCCTGTCAGCCCGGTTCCATCTCGTTCCTCTGGCCTCCTCTGGCCTCCCACTGTGCCTCCTCTGGCCTCCCACTGTGCCTCCTCTGGCCTCCCACTGTGCCTCCTCTGGCCTCCCACTGGACTTCCTCTGGCCTCCCACTGGACTTCCTCTGGCCTCCCACTGGACTTCCTCTGGCCTCC
>JACXGK010005635.1:0-23110 GCA_016801125.1 Novumbra hubbsi
ACCGTGATGCCTTGGTCTGCCCAGAACAATGTCCTTTCATTCATGGGACCAAATGATTCTCACAAAAGGACAAAATCAGTTGTTCTGCTCCTGTATAATTTATCGGTAATTCACCTCTAAAGATTGCTGCTCAAAGAATCTATTTCAACAGAGAAATATTGTGTTTTCTCTGTTGAATTACCTATTAAAATGGTAAAAGAAAGTAAAATCATGTTGGTAACTGGAAAATTCAGGCACACATGAATTGTTGTCAAACCTGCTTCATACGAGGCAAGTTGTTCATGTTGCAATTTAGGTGTGCTATCTCTTTAAAGCCGTTCCAAGGAGCAGGGCAATTAAATAGTGAAACATGAAACTCTCATCCTGATGTGTTGCCTAACAGGCACACCGTCGGTCACGCGGTCACATGAACGCATGCTGCGGTTTCCCTGGAAACCTGTCTCCCAGGAAACATGTCCTTGAAATGTGAGTGGGGGATATCCAGCTGACTTTTCATCGCCAAATGGTGACAGATGTATCTGTCAGATATGGGCGTACTTTTGGTGTGCCAGGCGGTGGGAGCTGGAATTAAGGAGATCCCTGGCCTCTCGCCGTCCTGGTCGGTGTCACGCAGGAGAAACAAACTCAAGGGGAGGTTGGGGCAGGAGGGGTAGACGCTTGGCGCGACTAAAGCAAAGCAAATGAACGCGGTATACCTGTTTAGGGGTAGAGGTTGGGTTTGGGGGAGAGGCTGACAATGTGGGGAAGGAGACCGTGTTAGGGTTCTTTGGTAGGCATGCTGGGTAATGTAGTTGTGCATCCAGTGGGCCACACTTTTTGTTCTTTTGAATTGTCTTCAAGATAATAGTTTGTGATACAGTTTTCTGGCCTTCCAGTGTCACACAGGGGATTTGGTTACAAGCCACTTGTCAAGTTGGATCTCCTCGCCTGTTGTTTGAACAGGACCCATTAGAGGGGTGATGAGTTGTAAAGAGCTAGGCTGTGTTCCTGAAGGCTATTGGTGGTAATTGGCATTGATCATGAGGGTTTTTGGGTGAGAGCACTTTTGTACCTGTCGCATATTTTATTTTATCTGATGAGAAACTGTAGGAAATGGAGACCGTTGATGTTAAAACCACACGTAAATGCTTGGACATCCTTGGAGATATTCATAGATTTGATCATAAAACATGTATTCATGTCACCTTATTATTATTAATAGTTTATTACACTGCTTGTTACACTGTTACAAGCAATGTTTTACATAATTCCCCACTTTTAAAGTTGCATTGAAGTAACTTGTAATAAATGCTATTCTGGTTCATTCTGGCTACACACCTGACAATTAACGCGGTATCCTCAAAGCAGTGTTAAGTGGCGAGAATCTGGCTGTTCTTTGCCGTAACCAGATCCCCTGGTGACTTGGAGCGATTTCACGCCACCGGCATCCATTACAGCTGCATTCACGAGACATGGGGTCGAACTTTAAACTTCGTTTTAGCTGTGCTTTTTTTAATCCGACAAGCCTCTTTCAGACACCCCATAACACAGGCTGCCCAGCACTGACCCTGTTGAAAGAAGACCCACATACATAGTCCCTTTGTCTCTATCCTCGTGTGCCCTCAGAGCACCATGGTGTCAACACTGCACAGAGTCACTAATAGACCAGGGACTTAGCCAAACTTGACCTACTGTATATAGCCCACAACTTTATGAAAAGGGTGGAGGTGTGGAAGATTCACCGGCGACCCAAACTAGCCTTTGCCTTGACCGGAGGAATGAGTTCAGAAATCTAGGCGCTGAAATAAACTTTAACAAAAACTAGCTGTAATGCTAATGACTTGTATCCTGTAACAACTGACTAATGACAATGGAAGAAGAATGACAGTGGGTGACAAATGACTATGGATGACGAATTACAATAGGTGACAAATGACTATGGGTGACAAATGACTATGGATGACAAATGACTATGGGTGACAAAAGACTATGGATGACACATGACAATGGATGACAAATGACTATGGATGACAAATGACTATGGGTGACAAATGACTATGGATGACAATTGACTATGGATGACAAATTACTATGGATGACAAATGTTTAGTACATATTTGTGGAGAGGTTTGAGAACCAACGGATTAAACGAAGGTAGACTGAATGTATTAGTAACACATTGTTGAAATGTTTCAGGTGGAATCAGAATTATGATGTTTACTGTTGTTAGCATAAAGACTAACATGATCTTGGGTTAGTCCCAATGGATTGATCTTGCACTAGGTTAACGTGGGGTCGCCTTAAACCGGAACATGACTCAAGTCCATAAATCCTGTAATAAGTCAAAAGAAGATTTGAAGATATTATATAATGAGAGGTGTGATGAAAACAAGCTGCATAAGAGTTGGAAAACATTGTAATATCAGTGTCAACTTAAAAATGACATGAAAACCTCAATATGTCAAGGACTGTCTCTGGCTGTTAATGTAGCTGGAGGATTACTTACTCTGTTAATGCTAAATCTCTGTCTCTAGCTGGGAGGTCATTGATGAAGACCAGGACAGCAGATCTGGGCCACTGGTCACAGACTCCTGGACAAGCTTCAAGCTTTTTTTAATGGAAACCTCCTCCTTCAAGCAGCAAAATCCAGGCAAGGTGAGAGAATCATTTCATGTGACTAGCTTCCAGTACTGGCCTAAAATCCAAACTCAAATGTGTTATCCAACTGATTCATACGTTCAACTGATTCCTACAGTCAATTCCTGGTCAAATGATTTATACAATCGATTCATACAGTCAACAGATTTATACAGTCAACAGATTTATACAGTCAGTTGTCCACTGAATGATACAGTCAATTCGTAATTTGAATTATCTTAAATGCAATGAACCGTTTGGTTTGTAGCATTCTTAATAGTTCTAAAATGATGCCTTTCTTTTTGAAAAGTGTGGTTTTAACCTAAAGATTTTTGCTCTCTTTTCAACTTCTTCTCCATTTTAGTTTTGCTTGCTGGTCTGCAGTTTGTGCACCTTCTTTGCCGTCGTAGGACGCTACATTCCAGGTGTGCTCATCTTATATGTTTTAGGTGAGTTGTTTGGATGCTCCTGGTTCAATGTGAGGAACAAAAGCACCCACACATATTTAGGAAAATGCTGTTGATTCTGATTCATATTCAATACTGATTCATACATACTGTTCTCCAACTTGATTAGCATTGCTTCCAAATACATGTGTATCAGTCGTAGGTACCCACCGAGTATTAGAATTCACCAGGGTTGTGATGTGATTTATCCAGGTATGACATCATTCTCATGTCTGATCTGTTCGGGCCAGGAAGCCTATACAGTACCTGCTCCCCAACTGTAACCTGTTTTCTCCTCCTTGGCTCCTTCCCATGTCCCTGCTCCCCAGACCTGCCTCTTACTCACCTGCTGTCTATTGGTCTACCTTTAGTTCTGGGCATCTTCCTGTGGCCACTGATGTCAACGCAAGAGTTTGGGTTTTGGATGAAGCCAGTTCTGCAGAAGCTGGACTTCGGAGTGGAAAGATTCCTTCAGAAAATCAGAGACAATCATGGTAACTGAGCATTTTAATATTAAACATGCACAAATAGCCCCCGAAACACAATAAAATAGAGCTGTGTGTTCTTTTTCAGAAAAGAGACTTCTTCAGGCACAAGTAGAAAAAGAAAATATTGAAGCCGACCTGTCCTCTCTTTTCCCCAAGGTTGGTTCTTCCTTTCTGATACCTAATTAGGCATTTTTAAGCAGTCTTGATCAAATTGAACCAACTTCAAATTCTGCTTTTATGATTCACATCAGGGTTTGACTAGAGTGGGGTCTTTTAGGTTTTAATATGGCTGCCTCTACAGCTCTTTTGATAAAGGAGTCATTTTATAAACGGGAAGGAACTGAAAATGAAAACAAAAATAAAAGTGTCCTGAACAAAAATATGCCCCTAGAACTAGATTATTACCAGGTGACAGGAGAAGGAGTATTTGTTCCTGACCAGATTGCTGGGTGATGTTCAGATGCACACACTGTAACAAAATGTACATGAGAAAATATAAATGTTGCTATTAAACAAGCTCAGGTACTGTAGTATCTTTCCGATGTATTTCTTAGTATTCTACTAAACCTGAACCAGGAAAGACATGTCCCTAATAACGTTACTGTTGCTACCAACAGTTGGACTCCACAGTTTGTAAGGAGATGTCTGTATCGGACACAGAGGCCTCTGATCTGACATGGACTGACAACGGAACATTTAATCTGTCTGAGGGACATACCCCCCAGACTGAGAACTCAGAAGGTAAAGAGTTAAGAATTCTAGAGCGAGGACATATCGAGGAATAGAATTTTAATACGCATTCCCTTAAAAACACGTTGGATCAGGCGACACGTGACGAATATCTTACTTTTCACCCTTGTCAAATCTTGGCGAACGTTTTGTGTTTTCCCCCCCGTGCCCGCAGACCTGGACAGGGAAGAAGCCTTCATGGGAGGTCTCTCCGAGTTCCCCTCCGTGGACAACGGCACCAACGGGGAGGACGAGGAGGACCTGAGCATCGGCCTCCCCACGCGGCCTTCCCCACCGCGGCCCCGACACAGCCAGGCCAAGGGGGAGTCGACGGCGCCCCCGCACGGGGACCCCACCACCCAGGCCCTGGAGCTGGTCCAAAGGATGGCGGGGGAAGTCATCACGGCGGCCGTCACGGCGGCCATCCAGGAGAGGTTTGAGGCTGCCACCGGCGCCACCCTGCCCCCGCGGGCGAGGCCCTCGCCGCACCACGGTCCCACGACGCCGCTACTGCCCCTGGACCTGGCGGGAGAGTCGTCGTCGGAGAGCGACGTGGAGGACTTTGAGCTGCTGGACCAGTCGGAACTGGAGCAGCTGGAAGGGGAGCTGGGCCTCGGGGCTGGCGCGGTTCCGGACGCCAAGCCCAAAGGGAACACGTCCCAGCCCGGTGGAGACGGTGGTTTCCTCTCCAAACTCTTGGGCCGCCACTGATTGGAGCAGGGGAGGTGTGGCAGGGGGTAGATAGTTGATGGCACGTGGTGTCTGGAAGAGGAGGTCCGCTTTGGGGGAGGCAGGGGGGGTGGGGGGGTTAGAGGTGCAGAAACTGTTTTGGTTGGGAGGGTTAAAATAGGGGGTTCCATTTATCTTCTTCCAGTAGTACTAATTTAAACTTCGATACCACATGTTTGATATGTCTGAGGGTGGACAGCGGGAGGTGTCCGGCAAACATGCTGTAAGGAGGAGATTGGACTGGGGGTTTTAAGGGGCGGTGTCAGGGCTGGTGTGGCCAGATTAAGTCTTTTATTTTCATACCATCGACAGAACCATGTAAAAGAAAACAAAAGATTTGTGCATTTTTGGAAACGTTTCCAATGGTACTGTACATATCCAACCAAAGTAACGTACCTTCAGACCACCAACGGCCTTTAATCACTAGTGTGTTCATGGTGTTGTTGATCATAATTGGAGGCTCGTATTGCTGTGCTCGGTGTACATGTATGTGGTCAGAGTGGGCCAGCAAATTCAGTGTACAGGACAGAATGGAGTGTCTGAAACCTTGAGAGGTTGGTTCTGCCAGATCCTTCTGGTTGGTTTCGCCCTATAGTCGCTGCCAGTCTGGGAGCCGTTGTTAGGGCCTCACGAGGTGCAATGTAATGCTATTGTTACGCTCACTGTAACCCCTGTACAGCGTCTAGTGACATTGTGGGTAGAGATGTCACAGCAATGGACTGTGATGGTGTTCATCAGTTTCAAACACTTTCAGACCCACCCCAGATACATGTATAGTGTCATTGTAGCAGACCTAAAACAATGATGACAATCCCCTGGGCTAACAAAGGAACCGATTGTTTGAACCCATGCTGTTTGTGTGTAATGTCTTATACTTATGCACAGGTAACAAACCCCTTGGTTAACTGGAATATGCAACCAAGGCATGATATGTGTGCATTATATTTTGGTATCATTTTTTATTTTGTATATTCTTCTTGTAGCCATGATTTTGGAGAGGGTCTTCACAATATAATGCATGGAAATCTTTTAGACTTTCAACAGTTGATTATAAACACTTTATTTTAAAGTTTATTTCTGTGAAATCCTCATATTTTACTGGCACGTCCCCTTATTAAAGTGCATCGTGTGGGATGCTGCCATGGAAACACTTCCTGTATGTGGTGACACACCTTTGATTATGAGAATAACCTTCGTTCAGGGAGGCAGGCGAGGAGGTGTGACCCTATACAATTGTGTCTGATAAGGCCCAGCAGGTGTCTGCTACAGGAACCCAGCAAACACCTGCACTCACTGATTTCAGGTTTGCTCTTCACTGCGACCTGAGCAAAATGGCCGCCCAAAAGGGGTTGCACGTCGATATGGTCATAACCAAAGGTTCCCTTTTGATTGGTCACTTCCGAAGTAACCCTAGGGGACAATACAGGGCGGCGCTAAGCTAGAGAGGAGGACCACTGACCTGAGTGGCCGAGGCAACCCATTAAAGAGCAGTGTCTGGGATGCTGCCATTACTGATGTAGCCAAGTCAACATTTGTGACACACATTAGTTATTTTTGGGGCCTTTGGACTTGTCTGTTGACATGGTCTGGACAAATTTGGGGCCCTATTAAATTGAACCGACCTTTCAACGGCTTGTGAATGTTTTGTCACTTGTCACAAACAAATTTATTTGTTCATGTCTTGCACCTTATTATTTAACAATGCAAATTGGCAATTACTATAATTACATAGTAGTGTCCTGAAAGCTTTAAACTCCATATGCAGAGAAAGCAAAATCCCCTTTTTTTACATGAAAAATGTACCATGAAATCTTTCGTCCCAAAGGGGAATAAACAAATGTAATCCTCCTAGTTATCCTGCGTTCCCTTGGAATAATGTTCTTCTTCATGAGAGACGTTTAAGGACTAGCGTAGTTCAAAAACATCAATAGAACATTTTTGCAAATGGTGACGTACATGTATTATAAACTTTTCATAATGTAATATTTACCCAAATCAATATGACTTTAAATACATTACACCCCTGTAAAGACTGACAATGTATGAAATAATAATTAAAAACCCTTTTAACCCCATGCAAAAGCACTGCCATACCTAACACATTGCCACCTAACACTGCTCATGTGGCTACTGCATGTTGTTTGCATAGCTAACTTTAAAGAAATCATGATTTTAGACTTCCAATGGGAATCAGGTGATGGCAATTCACAGTTTTAAATAAGGATTAAAAATTGTTGAAAGGAGGGGAATTTCCAAAAGTGACACTGGGTAAAGACGTGGCTTGTTTAGTACTAAATAAAGTATGTACTGAATGACTAAAGCATACAATACTAATTGCAAGACAATTTGTCTTATTTGGCCCATAATGATGGTGAACAATGCAATCAGAATCCATCATTCTTCTCTGAAAGATTGTTGAGTGTAAAGCCTAACTTCTAAATACATGTTATCACTGTCAATGCAAATGTAACGCATTTCCCACTCATGAGTTAAAACATGTAGTATATTCAGGAGTTCAAATAATAGCCCTTTCTTGATAGACAATAGACATTATTTGTTATGCATTTTGTTTGCTATCTTGCCAAATCAAAGCAGTATATATGGGATTGCCTTACAGTGACAAATCCACTGAGCTGTCTTTTAAATTACTCAATGGTTTCTCCACATACGATATTCTTACACACTTGTGTGAGTGGTAGTTGTTTGTCTAAACTGAAAAATATAAGCAAAATGTAGTTTTATGTAAACTATCTGATGAATATTATTAAAGTGTAAAAATTGCATCGCTTGTGGTTTTGTTTGTGTTTTCAATAAGCAAGTAGTATTTGTGTGTTGGTATTAATTTTAGGAAAAATAATTTGGGAATACATGGTGTGCCCAGTATTGTGTTTCAGGATTCTGCACTGATTTACTAATTCTGAAATAGTTTGTCATGATTTTCAAATGTAGGACTAACAACTTAATTTTTCTCCTTCAGACCCACCTGTGACAGATTCCAAATTGTACCTCTCCTTTTGTATTCAGTTGTATATAATAAACAAGTTCATTTGATAAGGAAGTCTGCTCCCTGCGGTTGTGTATGCAAAAAACAGCAGATATTCCAAGCTCCTTTTCCTTACTAAACAATAAACATCCAGGTGGGTATTAATTAGAATACATATATCTGTCCAAAAAAAAACTCAGATATTTTGGTGTCATTGATGGGCCCAGAAGATGAGCAAATTAGTTAAAGGCTTACCTAGAGGGAAGGCCTTTTCCACAACACCACTGTCAGGAACTTGTCTCCGGCTACTGGGGTCTTACTGACCACATCAGCATTCACACAGTTTCCCAGACACGATATCCCAGGCCTGAATGGCATCAAACTTGAACCATAACATTCAAAATATACATTTAAACAGGAAATCTACAGATACAGGTTTTATTCATAGCAACTAAGCAGAATATTTTTATTTTTTTATTAATTTTTCAGAATCCGAGGAAAGAGCTCTTATTTTTCTTGTGTACCCGTTAATCTTAGGAGGACGTGTAAACATTACTCTTAGAATATTCACCCAGCACAGCCGGAAGGACTGGAAACCCGTCAGAGTCCGGCTGCACTCTACCTTTCTTTTAACAGGACGTTTTTCCTAGCCTCTATGCATTTTGGTTCATGTTTGCTCTTTGACTTTCAGGCTATTATGTATCCTGTGCTACATAATATGTCCAGTCCTCTTATTTCGAAAATAATAAAGTTGCAATTAAAGGCATTATCAATTGCATTTTGATCAGTTATAGGTTCGCAGTCCCAAAACTATCTGCTGCGCCGCGTGGTTGCGGCACAGTTCTTAAAGAGTTTTTACTGTGGCGTAGATGGGTATTTCAAAGAACCGGATGGTCCCCTGGGTGCTACACACGATTAAGTCCTTATCCGGCCTATTTAACTGAATATCAGATTTATTAAGTAACTAAAAAATCATACTCGGTTATGCAAACCAAAACACTTGGTGGCACTGTATCTCTTGTTTTAACAGAGGAGTTTTCGGAACCTCGTGACGTAGCACAGTTCAAAGTTCATGAGAAAGACGCTACGCACATGGTACGGAAAAGATTTATAAAACGCGTAGCTACGAATTAGCTACTCGGGTGACACTTTTGCTGCGAATAGGCCCTTCTTGGTAAGCTATTAATGCTATTTCCCTTTTCAAGTTTGTCACGTGTATTTATATGTGGTCATTTAAAAACGACATCTCAGACTTCTATAGTACTGTAGCCAATTAGCTGTCATTCTGTTTGTTTTGACCAGTGCAGTGTGGACAGATTAGCTTAGGTAGAGTATGACGAAAACGTATTTTTGACTTAACTATAGCCTTTGCAAACCACAATGCTTTTTCACAGTCACGATGTTGTATATTCTAAATTCTGTTATGATTAGTGGTTAAGTAGCTACCAGTATCTACTTTGGTCTCTGTTATTTACGT
The DNA here is from genome assembly GCA_016801125.1 of Novumbra hubbsi. NCBI lineage: Eukaryota > Metazoa > Chordata > Actinopteri > Esociformes > Umbridae > Novumbra > Novumbra hubbsi. The sequence continues at coordinate 9,469 of JACXGK010005635.1, forward strand.
TAGCCCTTACAATTTATTAACTAGTTAGAACGATAACGTTAGTAATTGAAACATACTGAAACATTACGTATGCTTTGTTGACCCAAAGTGTCATGTATTTCTTTTAAGTATATAGAAGGAAAACATCAACACATGTTCATCGAGTTGTAGCCACGTATTGTGTTAGCTAGCGTCTTTCGCAGATTGGAATTGTTTTCCCCTAGGGCAGTGCGATCGGATATTTTCCAGTTGCTCATCGTTACGTACCTTGACAAAAAAGTTTCGTTGCCATTCATGTAACGATGCGCAAATAAAGTTGTTGACGTAAAACATACATCACAACTAAGGAGCCTTTATTTGCAAACGAAGCTAAGTGAACGTCCTATTTAGCTAATTCTTTATCCCGTTGATGTGAGAGCCAGGATTTCAATTCTTTGTTAATTTTTTTTTATAAACTATTATGTGAACATTTAGTTTTAGGTGGACTTGAAAATGAACGAACCTGAAGATGCAACCTCTTCTGCCTCAACCCAAGTTCATGGTAAGCGGAAAAGTGGATGTAACTTTGGGTAGAACTTGCCCCTTCAGTGGAACACACCTACAACAGTTTAACTGTTGTTGAACGGCCATTTCAATGAATCATATAAAGTCATTGTTTCTTGAAGATTGGTGACAGCAGACTCACTGTCCGGCCATATTATTGTTTGTCATTCTAGCCTCCACCATGTCCTCGTACACCTGCATCAGCTGTCGCGTTGCCTTTGCCGACGGGGAAATTCAGCGTGCTCACTACAAAACAGACTGGCACCGCTACAACCTGAAGCGCAAAGTTGCCGACATGCCCCCTGTGACCGCCGAGAACTTCAAGGAACGTGTCCTGCTGCAACGGGCCGCCGCCGAACATCAGGAGAGTGGCGCCGCGGCCAGCGAGGGCTGTGCCACGTGCAACAAGAAGTTCTCCAGTGCCAATGCCTACCAGAACCACCTGAAATCCCACAAGCACCAGCAGGCGGAGAAACAGGCCCTGTTGGCGGCCCAGAGGAAGGTGGAGCGGATGAACGAGAAGAATCTAGAGAAGGGCCTTGGGGACGACGGCAAGGTGGACCGCGATGCCAGAAACGAAGCCCTGCAGCAGGCCCTGAGGACGCCGCCGCGGCCCAGCCCGGTGACAACAGAACCGGCTCAGGCTTCGGGGGCGGATGGGCCGACACCGGATAGGTCCAAGCCCGAGAAACCGCCTAGGCTGCAGTGGTTTGAGGAGCAGGCGAAGAAGATGCAGGCGGAGGCGGAGGACGGGGCCACGCTAGAGGAAGGTACGATGGGTGTAATGTCAACGGTCTCTCCAGTTGGCCTGTCATGTGTTAAGGGATATTATGTTTGATATGTTGCCAGGAAGCTCCCGGTGTGATATTATCTCGGTACTTCTGATCCGATTGGTTGCCATCGTTGTGATTTTTATGGTCCAAACACCATATGACCGACATTAGATTTTTATTTTCAGTCAGTCATGAAAGTAAAAGAGCTGAAGAGTTTATTCGCTGTGTAAAAAATAACAGGTTTCATATTGTTTATTGTTTTTGCACAAATACAACATTTTTATTGCATTCTTGGTCGAACAATATACCACAGAAAAGAGAATCACAATATTGTATGTATATGCACCAAAAATGAGGAGCCAGTAAGTGTTTTTGCATCTGACATTGATGGCAGCATATTTGGAACATAAATACAATATGAAATGGCCGTTCCCTATACAATCATGAGAATCAAATTGTGGAGTGCATAACTTGAGTCTACTTGGACAATCTTCGTTTTTTAACGTTTAGTTTATTTTATTGCAGAAGAGTGGGAGGATGTGGGTGGCGAGAGTGGCGACGACATGGAGGATGATTTTGATGAAGACACAGATGAAACCATGGAGGGTGAGGGTGAGAAATGCGCCGTGTCATCCAGGTCTCACCCTTCTGCTCTGCCGGGAGCCATCCCCACCACAGACTGTTTGTTCTGCCCCCACCACTCTCACTCGCTCCTCAAGAACCTGGCTCACATGACCAAAGCTCACAGCTTTTTCCTGCCGGACCTGGAATACCTAATTGACCTCAAAGGCCTCATTCGCTACCTGGGTGAGTTTGTAGTATTATCACATTTGGTTAAGTTTGACAGTTTAGGCCAGGGGTGGGCAAACTGCGGCCCGAGGGCCAAATGCGGCCCGCGTGGCTGTCCCATCCGGCCCACGGAATGTAATAGAATTATTTTGGGGGGAATTAAAAAACCAACTCACCAGCCCATTGGTATACATCTGAGTCCGAATTTTAACTATTTACACCTTATTTGGGATCTACTGTACATATGTAATGTATGTTTTAACTTTTGCCCTTTTCTGGCCTCCAAATCAATTATGATTAACAAATTACAAAAACAAATGTGGCCCTCCATTTCATTTCAAAATCCTGATGTGGCCCCCGAGCCAAAATATTTGCCCACCCCTGGTTTAGGCAAATGGCCGATGGCTGGTTGTTTTTTTTTGCTGTATTGTTGAAAACTGTAAAATAACTTTGAATCATGTTGTAACCAAAAACAAGTGTTAAAGTTACTTGCGAATCGCCCTTTTTTGCCTTGTTGACAGCTTTGACCACTCTTTTCTAAACAATTGTCATGTGGTAGTCACATGTGGTATTGCATTTCAAAGACGTTTGCTTCATTTGCACTGTTAAAAGTAGTTTGGTGTACCGCATGTGCTCTAAATAATGAAAAGCCACCAAGCTCTTGGATGTCGCTAGCGTTAGCCTTAGAGAGCCGAAAATGTAGCATTCGGTATTTAGTTTCTCTGCTAATTTAAACCTCACCCATGAATCACACTCTTGTTCCTTGTTTTGCAGGAGAGAAAGTGGGTGCCGGTAAGGTGTGCCTGTGGTGTAACGAGAAAGGTCGTTCCTTCTACTCCACGGAAGCAGTAAAGGGCCACATGACCGACAAAAGCCATTGTAAGCTCTTTACCGATGGAGATGCTTCGCTGGAGTTTGCTGACTTCTATGACTTCAGGTAGGATGATTTTAGACAACACTGTTCGTATTGTCTGGTTGTTCCCAACTAGGGGGCTTGGAACCCCTGCAGGTAACTGGCCATTCCACAGGGGGGTACTTCAGAATACTCATGACACCATAGGTTTACTAGTACAATTTACCAAAAGGTTGGGAATCGCTGCTATTGTCTATACTTTTCTAATCGTTCTGGGGTTGCTGAGCTAAGACGTACTGTACCCAGCAGCGTAGTATGTCCCTGAATGAGACCTGCTGACTCATTTCATGAAACTCTGTTTCCAGGACCAGCTATCCTGAGCAGAAGGAGGGAGAGGATACTGTGATGGACGATGAAGAGTTGCCGGACATGAAGAACATGGACTACGATGACGATACGTTTGAGCTGACTCTTCCCTCAGGTGACATGATGGAACATATTACATAATAACCATCTTTCTCAAGATGTAATACTTGACTTATAATTTGCCCTTTGTCTTGGATTCATATATGTATATGTATATGAATGAGGTGTTCTTTCAGACTCACTTCATAGTAAGGATTTGCAATCTTTTACACAAAGGGCTGGTGTTGGTGCAGACTAGTTAACCTGCCAGGTTTAATTAACCTTTAACTTGTTCTCTCCTCCTCCTGTGTTTTCCCCCAGGTGCTAAGGTTGGCCACCGCTCTCTGATGCGATACTACAAGCAGCGTTTTGGTGCTCCCAAGACAGTGGCACTGGCCCATAACAGAAACGCAGTGGGTCGTGTACTCCGGCAGTACAAGGCCCTGGGCTGGGGAGGGGACATCGGTAAGGTTCATCTCTACACCTACAGCCAAATCCAGTCATGGCTGTACCTAAACTTTACTGCGATCCAAATACTTTTCCTCATTGTGTGTTGAATTGGCATTCATGAACCTTATCCTATATCTCCTAATTTCTTTTTCTTCGTCTAGGTAAAAACTCTTTCCACCAGAGCCAGAGGGACATGAAATTTGTCCAGAAAATGAAGTCAAAGTGGATGCTAAAGATGGGCATGAACAACAATTCTTGCAAACAGACCCACTTCAGGCTCCAAGTCATGTTCTAGTCTTTAGACCATATATATGTTTCCCAATTATTGGACAGTCAGTATACCTCTAATCTTTTACCCCACTAAAATTCATCATTTAAAAAATATGGTCTGACCTTTAATTTTTACAGAAACAGTTATGTATTCAATATATTGGAATATATATTTACTGTTTTGTATTTTGACAAAGATAGATGTGTATTTTACATCCTCTCAAAATTCTCACCACTTATTCCCCACTGACATCACCAAATCCACCAAATAACCTTGGTTATTACAAATAATGATATTATAAATAATAAACAAATCATTCTGCAGTAATGGATCTCTTAAACTTTCTTACTAACTTAACTGATTCCAGAGGCATCTATTACTTAGTTTAGAAAGGGACACTTCTGTTTCCATGGTGGCTTTTATTGGTGCAGTTTTTGTCTTGTGTTTTGTATGAAAATGTTTGCACTCTCTATTGTAAGTTGCTTTTGAAAAATGCAGGTGTGGGGAAATTTATTTTACAGTCACATCTTTTTTCACAATCTGTTTTGCCTGAGGACATAGTATTCTAAACGTCAAAGAATGGCTGCACATTTATTTTTTTATTGTTAAAGTTCTTTTTCAAAGTAAATTTGGAGGCCTAAAATATTAGACATTGCTCAAAGCATTAAGGGAACACCTAAATCACACATCGGGTTTCGATGAACGGAATATGTAAAAAGTCAATATCTTTACTATTCATTGTGTCATTAGTTGGAAACAAAATTATGTAACAAGGGTCAATGGAAACCAAAATCACCAACTGATTGAGGGCTGGATTCAAACTCACTGGTTCAAACTGGTCAATGGCATCAATGCTTTCGTCATCCTGGAGTTGCCTACACAAACTGGCCACATGAGGCCGGGCGTTGTCACTCTCTAGGAAGAACCCTGGACCCAGTGCACCAGTGTAAAGTCTGACGGTGGGTCTAAGGGGTTTCATCCTGGTACCTAACAGCACTCAGGTTATCGTTGGCTAGCATGTGGAGGTCTGTGTGACCTTCCAAGGATATGCCTCCCCCGACCATCACTGACCCACTGCCAAACTGTTCATGCTGGATGATGCAGGCAGCATAACGTTCACTGCAGTGTCTCAATACTTCCACATCTGTCTCATGTGCTCAGTGTAAACCTGCTCTCGTCTGTAAGGTGAACTGGGTGCCAATGGAGGACCGGCCAATTCTGTGTTCGCTGGCAAATGCCCATCGAGCTGCATGGTGCTGGAGTTCTGGCAGTGCTCCTCCTGATACTCCTCGCAGCAAGGAGAAAATACTGGTTTTGATGCTGGGTTGATGTCCTTCTACAGCCCTGTCCAGCTCGCCTTGTGTAACGGCCCGTCTCCAGGTATCATCTCCATGCTCTTATGACTGTACTGGTAGACACAGCAAACCATCTTGCGATGGTACGTATAGATGTGCTGTCCTGGAGGAGCTGCACTTCCTGTGCAACATGAATGGGTTTCACCCACTGCTAAATGCTATCAGTAGTGACAAGGACACTAGTAAAATGCTAAACTAGAGAAGATTCAGTCTTGAAGGATAAGGAGTGTGCAATGTTCAGTGTCCACCACCTGCAAAAACCCTTCATTTTTTGGGGTTGTCTTGCAGCCTCACCTGTGCACCTGTTGTCACTTACATTAACACCAAAAAGAGTGACATGGATTTATAATTGCTTTTGCTTCCTAACTGGACAGATTTGACATCCCTGTAGTTCAATTGACTTGGTGTTATACTGTAATGATTACTTATTCCGTACATTTTCTGTAGCAGTGTATTTTGTTATATTCAAGTGCAGGTTGGATGGATTTAGCCCCCAGTCTTTAGTTCGCCCACCCCTGGGGAATACCGCTTCTGCCAATTGAATCAAGTGTAAACGTAATAGGCCATGTGAGTTATTGAGGTTATGGATATTGATTATGAAAACCAAAGGGCAGATCCTGGAGAGAGATCATTCATGTTCATTTATTTTGCCGGCATACTGGAACGGTTATGATACTGGAGTCACACAGGTTCGGGCCTTTTTCCTCCTTCCCCCAACATCAGGTCAGTTAGGTTTATACCACGGCTGGTGCTGAAGAGACCGGAAGCGCCTGGTTTACTGGGGAGCAGAGGATAAGAAGCTAAGTGTCTCCTGAGCATCCCTGTCCTCCAATCACTGCCGGACCATGCGTGTCAAGACTGCCTTACTGATCCGCATTATAAACAACAGGGGGAAAATGCTCCAATGGATGTTATTTAGAAAACCCAAGGTTGCTGAGGTTTAGGTGTTTTTATTTTAATTCAGCTTATCAAAAGGTAATCGTGCTTTTGCACCAACAAGCCCCACCTCCTTTCTGGTGGGCCCCACTGCCTCTATAAGTGACCCCTTGTCTGATGACCTCACCGGCGGCACTACGGTTCTGACGCCCATGTAGCAAATTTAGGAAGTGACCCCAACCAGGACTCGAACCCGACTGAGTGATCTGAATTGTATCTTTAAAACACACCACCGTAGTATCCCTTTGGGGGATTTGATTTCCTCTCCCTGTTTTGAAGTTTGTTAGTATCTTCCGGCCGTGTGGCGACGTCGTCACGGGAAGCCGCGCTGCGGAGGGAGTGTGTGAGGGAGGAAGCTCTGCAGCCACACCACTCCTAATAAGCCCAGCCAGTCCATCTGCTTGTGGTCCTCGTGTTCTCTGGCAGCCAGTCCACTTCCTTTAGAGGACCCAGAGAGTGTTTGTGGCTGGATGGGTTTAGGGCACTCTGCCCATATGCTGTTCCATGACCAAACACATAGACGCCCAGTAGATGAAACACTCTGAAAATGAGCCTAATTGATCTCCGGGATATTAGGAGAGACTACGCTAAGGTTGGCTGAAAGGCATTTCAGCTGTGTAATGAGAACATTGGACGGGATCAACGCGGCCTGAATGAACCTTTCTTCAGAATAAACCTTATTTATGTGTTTGCCTTTGTTTGTACGGTTAAACCATCGCTGGTTTATTGTTTTTGGTAAAGTCACTACATGCAACGACTAGGGTTAATATTCCTGCACACCGTTTTGATAAAAGCAAATGATTGCTTCAAACAGGTTATTGAATTAGGCAGGTCTATTCCATCTCTCAATTACAATACAATTATATAGCTCATTCCCCTCCATAGTATTTGAAATGCCATTCTTTTGATGTGGAACTTAGGGAAAAATTTACCTTCTCCATTCATTTTTCTCGCTCCCAATCTCCCTCTGAACCTCTGGGGCCTGGTATTGATCCTGACCTCATAGGTAGTGATTTGACATGAGTGGTTATTTCCTTTGTTGCATTAGAGTCCATTACTGTTGCTCCTTGGAAAGTGATACACATCCTCAAAAAATTATTCTTGCAAAAGCAGCCCCTCAGACAGTTTTGTGAGACTCTAACTTGTCAACAGAGAACCTAGTGATGTACATTAATCCATGTATCACTGTACATTTAAGCAAGCTAAACAATGACAGCAGTTCTGAATCTCTGGTATACACATTAAGATAATGTGAAGTAAAGTATTCATCTACTATGCCGGATCTGTCTGGTAATCACCAGTTCTGTAATATGGTCGCATCAGCCAGATTGGTGTTGCAGATCTTGTATCCTGATTTTTTTTCCTATTTTAAAATGAGTTACCATTGTCTTTCTACAATGATTATAGTGTTGATGATCACAGGCAGTGATTTCAACACTCTGCCTACCGTAACTACTCCCGGAATCTCAAATGAAGAGAGTAGATCTATATTTGCCTATTACGTCATTACCCGTTGCAGAAGAAGCGCCCTGCCCCAAACAAAAGAATAGGCGGACAGTCGCATGGTTAGCCCCAGAGGATAGCATCATGAAGTACATTAAGGTAGATGCTTTGCTCAAGGGAAAAATGCCTGTCGCTGGCAGGTTTAATGCTACTCACCAACCGTATCCAGCTGCCTCCAAACGGTTGCAATGCATCAGGTCTTTAAAAGTTTTCTCCATGAAGTGAGCCTGCTACATATGTATTTTTGGTTAAACACACACAAACCTTCCTTCGTTGATACCAAATAATTTGCCATTCGACCCATTGGCTTCTAACGAGGAGTGTTGGTTGCCTCACGATATATCTAACGTTTTCGCTTGAGTGTACTGCTGCGGCTGCACCAATGTGATTGCAATTCTCCTCGTCACCCGCATGTTTGCTTATGACATTGGCAACCTTGCGGGACAGAATCATGTGGTTCTTTCCGGGTGAGTGTTTCTCGAAAGTTTATCTCGCGTTTATCAAATTCTCCGTTTCCCTGGAAACACTATGTAAGGTGAGAGGAAATATGTGTTTAGCGTCCTCGAGGATTCTATTTCCATCCCAGCAGGTTGCTTGTTTGGATATGAAACCTACAGTGCGTAACATTAACCAACACCATATAATCTCAATTGCAAGCCGATAAGCACGCAACAACGAGTCTGCTTTTTTACAACTTTTTTAAACCCGCATTAGATACCATGACGTCATTGATGGGTAGCACGGCTTGAGATTCGCCTATTGCTTTCTGAATGCTTTTGGGATGAAGGGTACATGTAACTTTATCAGAATTTACTTTTTACATTGAATTTAATTTCACATTTTAATTCTACTATGAGCGTGTTAGAGGATGGAGAGGCGGGACCAGCTTGCGGTGTGAAAAAACGCGAGACACGGGGTGGCGCTAACATTACCCACACCTGCAAAGATAAAAAAACACATGCCTTGTTGGAAGGACCGAACTCTGAGACGGAGACGCGGGGGCATAGAGGACACAGCAGTGGCGAGTCTTTGGATCCAGCTGCTAGAGGAGCACACAGTGAATGCAATGTGGATAATAATGGCGAAAGAAGTTGTCTGTCAAGTGAAGAAGGGAAGACTGGGGGAAGTCGTGAGAAAACGATGCATTCGAATTGCAGTAGCCAGAGCAGCATTCCCACTCCAAGCTGTCGAATTTGCTTCCAAGGTGCCGAGCAGGTATGAAAGCCGTAGAACAAAGCATGATAAATCATTATATAAGTATATGACTGTCCATACGACTAAAATATTGTTTATGATATCATGTCAATAGCGATTGCACGCCTTGGTCAATTTGCTTCAGCACCATGGCCAGCGACGCGTTTCACGACGCTTTGAGATTTTGCACGTGCAAGTTTCAAAAACACATTTTATCTAATTATCTTACCCTATCGTTTTATTCTAACCCTATACGGCATTGACACAGTTCATCATTTACGTTTCTTCACAAGACGATAAAAAAGTCTAGTTTTACTTTGAACAATACTATTCCTTATTTATAACAAAGTTATTCAGGAGGTTTGCATTCAGATCGAGTCCTAGCTTCCGGATAAGTTGGATCTTTTAGCTTAAAGGTGGACTAAAAATCTAGAAACTTTGTATTTACAGCCCTTGCCCTTTTTAGACAAATGTAATACTTTTTAAGTTGTTCCTTGCATGTGCTAGGAGATCGGAGGTTATTTGCATTAAGACACGTCAAAAGGTTTGACACTACAAAACAAGAATGTGAATTTCTTATATGAATAGCTGAATTGCCCCTATAATGCATTATTATAATATGTTAATATTTTGTATCCTTACAACGCTACGTTTAACTGCCACTTCACTGCATAGCTCCAAAGCCGGCATTGGCCTAATGGACACAGCATTAGTAAACTTCCTTCTTCCTTTCCATTTCCTGCTTCTTGGTACTAATGCATTTCTTCCTGGGCCACACTGCTGGCCTGTCTGCCTGTGGACCAGACCTTGGTTTAATTTACGGTGGGTGTAGTCTCCATTCATTGCAATGTCATGTGCCATGGAGACTGGCCATTCTTTTGTCATTTAACATGAACAGACGGTTTGATCCTGATCGGAATGTCAGACATCTTATTATTTTGGAAGATCCACAATGTTATTAACCACTGCTGGTGGTTAATAACATTGAACATTGAACTTTGACCTTGCTACAGGGAAGTGTCTTGGCAAGGTAATGGCAACCTTGGGCATGTTTACTACAGGGACTGATATGCCGTCATTGAAAATGATAAAACAGAAGCCACATTGACTGCAAATGGTTTTAATTTGCCTAAAACCAGTCGCAACTGCTGTAAAAGCACTGGTTGCGCTCTCCTTCATAGTGCAACAGTATGCTTCGGGGAAGAAGGCGGCTTAAGCATAAAGAAAGTCACGGCACAAGTAAAGTTGGTCTAAATGGCTAAGTGACTATTCTTTTTGTTGAATTCGTAGGCTCAGGCTTACTGAGATGATAAAAATACAGTGTCGGAATGTATATTCTGATTGGTTTAATTAGTTCTGTGTTTATTAGTACTGTTTATGTTTATAGAATTAATCGCCTGAAGTTCTGGGTTGTGTCTACCAACCAAAACATAAGAAAGCCTGAATTCACCAACAAAACACAGAATTTATTTTTCGGTTTTTTTTGTCTTTGTCTACAGTAGTTTTAAAATGATATGCCTCTATAAATGTTTTTGTTTTTCCTTACTAGTGGTTTTATGGCCATTTATGTCATAATTATGTGTGTCATATCTATCTCAAAGGCAGTCAACTGTCCTGTATATCAGGAATGAATGAGCATTCTAGAACTCACTTCTAGTCAATCAGAATCAATTATTCAACACTACTGTGGTAAAATCCTGAGTATAAGGAGATGCACAATTTCGTGGTTAACACGATTTTTGATTTTAGGACCTTTATAGCGTTCAGTGTAAGACATTTTACGACGTTAGATCTCATACAGTCATATATGCTGACATTAATAGTCACACTAATGTTCAATACAGTTTGAACGGACATGGCCATGGCCCGAATGATACATTTTTATGAATTTATCCATTTGATATTGAAGGTTTGTCTCTACCCTTTTGTCAAAACTCACAAAAATGTGCAGCCACTCATTGTGTTGTATTGCCCTGGATCAGGGGTCTCCAACCCGGCTCCTGGAGAGCTACTGTCCTGCTGGTTGTCACACCAACTAGCCCAGCTCACACTTGACCTTTCACCTCTGTCATGTCATGCCCACACAGGGGGACCTTCTGAACCCATGCCGCTGTGATGGCTCGGTCCGCCACACGCACCAGCACTGCCTCCTCAAGTGGATCAGCGAGAGGGGCTCCTGGACCTGCGAGCTGTGCTGCTATCGATTCCACGTCATCGCCATCAACCTGAAGACGCCGTGGCAGGTTGCTTTATTTTACATTTCTAGATTCACTGTCATTCACTTGGTGTGTTGGGATGTTTTGGGGGGGTTTTGATCGTTTACCGGAACAGAGAGGATACAAATGTTGGTGGCCACAGTTTTTTTCCAAAAAGAAAAATGACTTGAACAACAGCAAATACAGTGTATACACACACCATGTATTAAAAGGTTCATTGAATCATATAACCAAAGCAAGCTTGGCTTAATAGCCATAGTAGCCATCCTTTTTAAACAGTTGCCAACATGCAATCCATGAGAAAACACATGTATGTGTAGCAAAGATAAAAACCTGCATTAGAAACACATTGATGTTTCTGTTATTGTAACATCGAGACTGATGACAAATACAGTAGCAGGGAAAACATTTTATAAATAAGTGGAGGAACAGATTGGATGCTGATGCTTATGCCTGTACTGCATTAACATGCTAATGCTAATGCTTCTATACAGGCGTACTGCATTAACATGCTAATGCTAATGCTTCCATACAGGCGTACTGCATTAACATGCTAATGCTAATGCTTCTATACAGGCGTACTGCATTAACATGCTAATGCTAATGCTTCTATACAGGCGTACTGCATTAACATGCTAATGCTAATGCTTCTATACAGGCGTACTGCATTAGCATGCTAATGCTAATGCTTCTATACAGGCGTACTGCATTAACATGCTAATGCTAATGCTTCTATACAGGCGTACTGCATGATACAATTATGCAATTAAAATCCCATCAAGCTCTGTGTCGGGTATAAAAATGCTTACCTCAAGGTTCGATGAGTGAGGCGAGAGGAAAAGATCTCAGTGGCTTTGAAAGACGGTTCATTATTGAATCTTCCAGGATGGCAATGCCCCCATCCACAGGGCATGTTGGGTCACTGATGATTTGATGAGTATGAGGACCAACGTGTTAGACAGCGCTCTCCACCATCACCATGAAAACACTAAACGAGGGAGTATCTTTTAGAAGAATGGCATTCCACCCCTCCAGCAGAGTTCCAGAGTGTCATAGAATCTATTGCCACGGTGCATTTAAGCTGTTCTGGAGACTTGTGGTGGCCCAACACCTTACTGACGATCACTTCACTTGCATTTCTCCTTAAATCATGTGTGGCCGTAGTGCGAAATAAATGAAACAGTATCTTCCGATGGCAAACATACTAGGCACAATTAAGTCAATTTCAGCGGCTCCTAAAGCCGTCCCCTTCGCCCACGTTAATGCAGGTCGGATCGAATTTAGTCCTGTGCCATCAAAGAAATGGCTGTTCAAAGTGTTAGCATAGTTAAAACAGGTTCTAATAGTTTGTATATCATCGAATCCCCCTGTTTTCCCGCCCAGTGGCAGACCATCACAATCACCCTGATGGAGAAGGTCCAGATCATCGCCGTGTTCCTGGGCTCTCTCTTCCTGGCGTCCAGCATCTCCTGGCTCATGTGGTCCGCCCTCAGTCCCCAGGCTGTGTGGCAGCGCCGGGACACCCTCTTTCAGATCTGCTACGGCATGTACAGCTTCATGGACCTGGTCTGCATAGGTGAGTCCCTGCCCGGCTCCACCCACCGGCCCGAGGGGAGGTCTGGCAAATAGCAGTGGGCCCGGTTTTGAATTACATTTATTACATTTAGTTATTATTTTGGTAATAATGAGTTCTTTGAGGAAAGCATATGTACTGGGTGGGGAACCTGAAATGAAATGCCCCAGTCTGTCCCCTCCCTGCATATACCAAGCTGTACTACAGTGCTGGTTTTAAGGTGCAACTGATAGTAATGCCAATCAATAAGATATGAATAATCATAGTATTACTAGGATCTGCATTTCTACTAGTCCTGTCGTGTGATTGGTGGTCCTACAGTATATTGGTGTACACCAGTGTTTAATTTATTCTAATATATTTAATACAGTTCAATCATCCGTCTATACTGTTGGCTCTTAACAATGCTTGTGGCCACAGGCTACAGGAGTGTCCACTCCTTCAGAATCTTGCTAAAAAGTCTGATTTCCTAGTCGAAGTAGAGATCTGAAAAACTGACCATAGGTTACCAATGCCCCTCCCCTGCTGTAAAACAACGTCACGAGCATTAATAATCTGCGTTAATAATCTGCGTTAATAATCTGCGTTAATAATCTGCAATAATAATCCGCGTTAATAATCTGCGTTAATAATCTGCGTTTCAGTCCTGATCGTCCACGAGAGAGCGGCGGTGCGGAGCGTCTTCCTGCGCTGGCGTGCCGTCAACCTGCACTGGGACGTGAAGAACTACGACAAGGAGGAGGCTGGAGGCAGCAGCCAGGCGTCGCAGCGCCCGAAGACTCTGCTGCTCCCCCTGGACACG